>WSTK01000600.1:0-14170 GCA_019616945.1 Ceratobasidium sp. 414
AAATTACTATTAAAAAACTGAAGTATAATTTGAATTATAATGTTATTTTTCCATTATTTAACAATAGAATTAAATAACTAAATTTTTAAAAAAGTATAGTTTATATAAAAAATTAATTTACTTTACTCTACTTTTAATTCTTTTTTGATAATCCAAGATCAAAAAGGCTATTTTCAATAATACCGATTACTGGTACTAGAAGAATAAACCATGAGAAATAAAGTACAGTTGCGACTCTACCAACAGTTATGAAAGGCTCAACAGGGTGTTCTGACCCTATTCATGTTAAAATCATAAATGTTACTACTAGAACCCAGAAGAAAAATTTAGAAATTGGTCTAAACTGGTTACCTCTAATTCTAGAAGTATCTGCAACAGGTAAGATTAAAAAAATTAATAATGATACAAACATAGCGATAACTCCAAAGAGTTTTTGTGGAATAGATCGTAAAATAGCATAAAAGGGTAATAAGTCAAAACTACTAATTCTAAATTTAATTTTTAGTTTTAAATTTTAAGTTTTAATTTTAATTATTAAAACAATTTAAAATCATTTAATATTTCAAAGAAATAAAAAATGATTTACCATTCTTATAAGACATACAAGGAATTATAAAAGGTTCAACTAATGATCTTAGTAAGGGCATAGATTCCGCTCCTATATAAATTCTAATCCCTCGTTCATGGTTATGCAAAGAACATTTTAAATTAATTTATTTTGTAAGACATTAATTAGTCTATCAACAGACTCTGAATCAAAACCATAAAAACTTAAATGTAAACCATTATTTTGGCGACTACCATCCTCACAAATTCAAAAAGCTAAACCAATAGGAATTAATAAGTCATAAATATTAAGTGGTACTATTTTAATATTATTCAAATAAAAATAAGAATGAATAATATTAAAACATGGTAAGGCCATAGTAGCAAATGAAATTCGGTATAATGTTTCTCCATTTATTGAAGTTCCGGACTTTAAAATAGATGGGATATAAGACTGTGTACAAAATGTACTAAAGAAAGAAAAAACATGGTAAAAATAAGGCGTTTTGTCTTCATTATAACTTTGTGTATAAATTAATCTACTATTCCTGGTTTGAGAGCGTCTTTGTAAATGCGCATCACCTAACATTAAACCAATGAGTATATCATAAACGATTGGTGGAATGAAAATAAGTAGTCTTTCTTCTTTACTTAACCTTGGGCCACTAGTGGCATACTCTCTTATAATAATAAAAGAATAATTTAAAAATGATGAAAAAATTGTGTTAATATTAATATTAAAATTAAAATTAAAAAAGTCAATATACAACTACGAACTTAATTATTTAAATATTTAATTAATATTGTAATTTAAAAATTGTTGCATTAAATTAACCTTAAAAAAAGAACGTAGAGTTGGACTATTTATTATATTATATTTTTAATATTAAAAAGTGTAGTCTCTGAAAAAAATTAATATTTTAAAGTATTAAAAATAAATAACTTAATTTGTAAAATTAAAATATTAAAACTTTGCTTTTATTAAAATAATAGTTTATAAAATTTCTAAACTATTAATTAAAAATAATTTTTAAATTGTTTAATCTTTAAAATTTTGTATAAACTAAATTCAAATTTTTTAATAAATACAAAACAAATAAATATAATTTATATTTTTAATATAATTTTATTTTGAAGCATATATTTTTATTTTTAAATAAAGACACTTAATTAGAACACAATAAATAAATTAAAGGCACCCCACCAGGCTTGCATTGCAAATAACCTTGCTACGCTAGGAAGGCATACAATTTAAAATATTTAAAGTTTATATTTTAAAATATCATTCTGGAACAATTGAGGCTGGTGTGGACATAGGATTGGCTGGAATGTAATTATCTGAATGACCCATGGCATTAGGTAAAAAACAAACAACAATAGCAAGCACTAAAAAGAAAGCGTAAATAGTTACCAAATCTTTAAAAATGTAAAAGGGATGCATTGCTACCTTGTCTATATTACTTGAAATACCTAAAGGGTTAGAAGACCCATTTGTGTGTAATGTTAGCATATGAACTATTGCAAGTGCTGCTAAAATAAATGGTAAAAGATAATGTAAAGAAAAGAATCGATTTATTGTGGCATTTCCAACAGAGAATCCACCCCAAACGATATTTTTATTTATAATAAAGCATTTAACTTTATTTTCTTTCTATCGCTAAAAAGATTAAACTATGTCATCTACCTTTACTTTAAAAATAAGTTTTAAAAGGTAGTAGGGTGCTCGTGTTCAGATTATTGCTGGTATGACTCACTTTTTAGTTGTTGAACGTTCGTGTATAATTAAAATACCAATACACGCTTCGCTGCAAATCGTCTCTTTTTAATTTGAAATTTAATTTAAGAGATATTCTTGCAATTCGCCCTATTTTCATTTAAATTTTACAATTTAAAGGAACCCGTTTTTAATATTTAATAATTATTTATTTATTTATTTATATTTTAATTTCAATATAGCATATTTTAAAGTCTTAATTAATTTGGTAAATTAAGATTATTATATCTTGAACTTTGTTTAAGTCCAAAGACTCAATTATTATATTGAACCAGTTTATGACCCATTAATGGGTGTAAATTAAAAAAAAATTAACTACATTTTGAATATTCTTTTTAGAACTAACTACAAATGTAGAATAACCATCTTTTTCTTCTATTTTTTTTTTGTACTAAAGATAATTTTAAATGCTTCAAATAATAAAAAATGTGTTCTTTGTCGTAATGAAAAACAAATATCTTTATTCATTTTTTGAAAAAATGAACCCTCGGCAATTATAAAACCTACAATTCAATTTTTAAAAAAAGTTAATAAAACATAACCAATCGCTATAACTGGTAAATTATTTTGTTCAGGTATGTAGAAGAAGAAGGAATATTTGCAAAGTACAAAATATTATTTTGCAAAATGAACATGGCTAAATCATATTGGTTTCTTCGTTTAGTTGTTAAAAAAAAATAAATTATGAATAATTAATAAAGGGAAAATAATTTCTTGTAAATCAGTTCTATTAATTATATATTTAATAACATTAGTAGCAAAAAATTCATAAATTCTTCCCACGTTCAAAACAGATTGAATATATTTCAGCATTTCTAATTCTCTGATATCCATTGAAATAATAAGTTCAATTTTAATATATAAACCTAATTTAGTTAATGCAATGTAGCAATCAACGAACCAAACCTACAAACATAGATAAAAATCATTAGGTATTTTATGAGCAAAAGCTTTATTATCTTCAGTTCTGGCTTTATTACCTCTTGAAGCTTTATCTCGTATAGCTCCAATTGCAGGTAAAACCAATAAAACAATAATAAACATGAAAATATTAAAAAATAAAATTATAATACCTCCTTTTCTTTCTCCATTTAATTTTATGAAATTTTAAAAAGAAAAAGGTAATTCGAATTCAACAAAATCCATACCAATTCAAGGAATAGCACTTAGTAAATTAGTAATAACTGTTGCACCTCAATGGCTCATTTGCCCATAAACTAAACAATAACCCAAGAAAGCTGTAGCCATCATTAATACCAAAATAATAACTCCAATTGATCAAGGTGCTACTCTAGGTGATTTATAAGAATTATAATATAAACCTCGCGCTAGGTGTGAATATACAAAAATAAAGAAAAAAGATGCTACATTAGCGTGAGTATATCTAATGGCTCACCCATAATTAACATTTCTCATTATATGCTCAACTGAATCAAACGCATAATCAGTTGAAGGTGAGTAGTGCATAACCAGAAAAATACCAGTTACAATTTGAATACCTAAACATAAAGCTAATAATGAACCGAAGTTCCATAAATAGCTAATATTTGAGGGTTGTGGCGAATCTACAATATATGAATTGTAAAGTCTTAATAAGGGATTTACTTTTAAAATTCTCATATTTAAAATTTATAATTTTTATTATTTTAACAATAAATTGTTTATTATTAAATTAATTATATTTAAATTGTTCAGTTTAATATTAACCAAAATTGTATTTTTTGTGTAACCCTATAAAATTGGAAAGTAAAACAATGCTATTATTTACACAACAGGTAAATTAACATAAACAATAAAAACTTAATATTTATTTAACCATGTAACCAATACAGGTTTTAAATACTTTATTAAAAATTTAAAGAAAAATTTAAACTATTTAAAATTAATTTCTATTATTATATATTTAATAAAAATTAAAAAATTAATATTCTGGCCAGCTCAAGCGTCCGTAACAGGCCTTAAAAAGTCTATTTTAAACAATAATTTTTTATTCTTAAAACTTTAGAATATAATTTTAAATAAATGATGTTATTTATTAAATAAAATGATTAAAGGAATATTCTAAATTTGCCTTTATTTAAAGAATAAAAAACAAATAATATTCTTATAAAAATAAATTTGCTAAACAAATTAAGTATTTGTGTTTTTTGTTGATAATTTTATTATTGTTTGTTTTATTATAGTAAATATATAAATTTTAAAAATTAGTGTTCAACTGCTACATATACACAAAATTAAAATTGTATTTAATCTAAAAAATATAAAAAGCATATACTTTGTTTTATTCTTTTACTAATATATTATAATAAATAACAAAAAAAATAAAATATTAACAGTCTAACACGACAAGGCAAAGTATAACCACACAACTTTTAGTTGCAATAATACCTACGGTTAAGGCTTGGCTTCTTGGCTTCTTACGAAGCCAAGAAGCTAGCCAGGAAAACATATGAAAACTGTTTACGCTAGCCGCAGGTTAAAATTTAAAGACTTTGATGAACAATTTAAAGGTTCTGTATTAGATCAAATAAAACTAGTAATTAAACAAATAATTTACATTTTTAAAATGCAACGAAAGTAGGCAGCTTATTTGGTTTATAAAAAAAAGCTGGTGCAAGCATTATAATTTTATTTAGGAAAGGGTAAGCATGATTTAAAATATTATAAGAAGAATTTGTTTTGCTAGCTTGCTAGTGTAGCAAGCTAGTAGGTATAATAATTAAAATTAATTTTCCCTTAAAGGAAAAATTAATAATATTGTTTGCTAGCTCATAGACAAAACCAATAATCAAAATAATGAAAAGATTATAAAAATGAAGAAACCCTAATAAGAAATAAAATAGAAAAATACTGTTAAAGGTACTAAATAAAATATTTCCAGGTCAAAGCAATTAAGAAGAAGTAATTAACTTTACTTTATATCTGTTTTTGTACAATTTTTTTTACTTTTTAATGTTTTATTTAAACTACCACTTCCTGCGTTTAAAGCTGACTCCGCTGCTAAAATTGAAAGGTAGGTAGTAGTTATTGAAGTTAAAGTATTAATTACTTCTACCGTTTTTAACACAGCTGCTGTTCCTTTAGTAGTATTATAAGATGTTTTTTTTTAATATTTTTATTTTTTCAATGGTTTCTTTACTGTGTTTTCTACCTATACTAGATCCTGCTATTTTTAAAATATTATAAGAAGGCTTTAATAAATCTAAATAATATTGTTCTCTTTTAACATTTTCCCCTTGTTTGCAGTATTCTAATATTTCAAGTGAAAAATTTGAATAACCATATTTTAATAATGCGGCTAAAATGTGAGATTTATATTTATAATTCATCAAAGAAAAAATAGAAAAATTAAAAGATAGTCTTTTAGATAAGTTTACACTACTTCCAACATATATTTTATTATTTATTAAATTTCTTCAAAGATAAACCCTGCTTTTATTTTTATTTTCTTTTATTATTTTTTCTTTATTTAAATCTGCATTAGAATAAATTATAGCAGAACTATAGTTTGGTTTTGCAGGAGAATAAAATCTAGTTGAAAATAATTTAGGTTTAAATGTAAAAAAAAAAAGAAGTTTTTATTAACTTACTAATTGCTATTCGTGAATTTTTGTTCTTGGTGGTTGGAACTAATGATTGTTTAAGCTTTAATCTAGCATTTTTATTTGTTTTACTTGGAATGTTTAAGCAAGCACCACTTAACAAAAGACTTGTATTTATACTTAACATTTGATTAGGTAATTCAACCATTGAGGCCGGAATTTTAGAAAATGTGGGAAATCCCACATTTGATGATAAATTGGCGTCCCAAACAACAATACTTTTATTATTATTATTATTATTATTATTATTATTAAAATTATTATTATACATTGTATTAAGATTATATTTTAGCTACTGAAAGCTCAATGAAAATTATCATTGTGAACATCAGATTAATTTAAAATTATTTATTAATTTAATTTAAAAACTAAAAAATATTTAACTGACTGGGATTAAAGGAAAAAAAAGAAGACCTTCATTTAATATTTTGAAGTTCCTTTTTAAAGCTAGGAAAGTTTAAATAAAGCAATAAAATAAGACTGAGAATTGAATTTTTAAAATAACCAAAAATAAATATAAACCTACTTTTATATAAATTATACAAAAAAATAAGTTTTATTATAATTCTAATTAGAACTTTATTTATTTTTCCAAAGCAATTAAATTGCCAAAAAATTAAAAAGAAGTAAAATTCATTGATAAACAATTTTTTTTTGCTCCTTGAAGAAGCATTTGTGAAATTAGTACATTTTAATTAGTAAGATATTAATATTATAAAAAATAGCTTAAATATTATTTAAGCAGAACTTAAAAAACTTGTAACATTTACTGCTTTTATAACATTTAATTTTGGATTTAATTTTAAAATATAAAGTTTTGTTTGTTATTTATTTTGTTTTGTGTTAAGTTAATTGCGATTCGCTTTAGACTCTTCTACTTTTGTAATATTATTAGAGCTAGAAGTTTTAAGTGTAAAATCTATAACATTATTAGCCAATTCATAAATAAAACCAATAGTTAAAATTATAAAGAATAAAAGAAAAATAAAAAATCCATAATATGATATAAAATAGAAAGATACAGTTAAGGGTACTAAATAAAAGATTTCGAGATCAAATATTAGAAATAAAATTGCAACTACATAAAATTGAATATTAAAAGGCACTCGTGTTTGCCCTGGAATTGTGGTGAATCCACATTCAAACGCTGTAACTTTTTCATAATCAGGTTGGTGTGGTGCTAATAATAAATTCAACCCTAATAAAATTAAAACCAAGATTGGAATAAAGCAAAAAAATATAATTATTGTATTCATTTTAAAAAATTAAAAAATAGCTTATTTCTTTTTGCTATTTAAAAATAGTTAATATTTTTATTGTAAACTATTATTTCTTGCTACCAAATATTTAAATAACAAAAGGGTAGTGCTAATAAAGTAATACAATTTAAATATTACGAGCTACTATAAGGTGTAGCAAAAACCTTTTAAAAAGGCCTGCGAAGCGCGCAGCAGCCAAAATATTTATAGTTGTTGCAATTTAATTGCAGGTGAGTAGTTAAGTATTAATTAATATATCTTTTTTATAAAATAAATAAATAAGATGTAATAATAGATGTAAAATTGAAAAATAGATTAGATTTAAGCATAAAAAATAAAATACTTAATGTAATTAAAGAAATTGTATAACTATGAGTTAATGATAATTTTATATTAAAATTATTATCGATTTGGTAATTTTGAGAAATAGATTGTTTGTTTTTTAAAGATTCTAATGTATTAATTTCTTTACCTAAATCTGTGCTATTAAGACCAAAGGAAGATTTATTAGTTTCAAATTTTTTATCATTAAAATTAAAAATATTAATTTCTTTAATTAAAGTATTTTTTATTAAGGCTAAATAATAATAAGCTGTCACAACACTAGTATTAATTGCAATAATTGCAATAAAAATAAAACCTAAAGAAATTGCTGATAATAGAACTTGCTGTTTTGCAAAAAATCCTACAAGAGGTGGAACACCCACAAAAGAGAATAATGATACTATGAGAGACAATGTTAAAATAGGATTGCTCATTAACAGACCTTTAAGTTGATTTATAAAATTAATATCAGAAACTAATGTACTATTTTCTTGGTAAGAAGTATAAATTTTACCAGTTTTAGAATTATTATTTAAATTATTAATATTAAAAGGTAAAGAGTAAGCCATATAACCAAATCCTATTATAATAAAAAAAATATTAAGATTAGTTATAGTGTATTGAGTAAGGTAAAATAAAAAAGATTCTAAACCAACCTTATTATTAATTGCTAGTGCTAAAATTATAAATCCTAAATTATTTATTGAACTAAAAGCTAGAAGTCTCTTAATTTGAGTTTGTACTAACCCTCCAATTGAACCAATAATAAGTGAAAAAATTGAAATAAGAATTAAAAAATTCTTAATAGTGATAGAACCCAATGTAGCAATATTAATAGTATAAGTAAGAGAATTATTATAAAAACTATTAAAATTATTTCAAACAGAACTAACTGAATTTTCATATTTAGAAAACTCATTTTCACTACTTATTGGTGAATTGTATAAATTAGTTAATTCAAGCTGAGCATAATGAGGATAGAAGAAAGTAGCTTCATTATAAAGTTCAAATAATTTATTTAAAAAATTAAAAGTTGCAATATCTTCTATTTGTGAGAGAAAATTAGGATAGTTTTGGAAAGTTAAATTTAAACCCTCATTTTCAAAAAAATTATAAACCTCTGTTGCTAAATTACCATAACTATTTGCATTTCCAGTATTTATAATTAATTCTAATAATTGGAAAATTAAAATAAAAATTGATATTTTAGGTAAAATAACTAATCATGTTGTTACAGCTGTAGGAACTAAAGAATAAACATCAGGAGCTCATTGATGGAATGGAGCAGCACCTACTTTAATAAAAAGACCAGTTAAAATTAAAGTAAAAGATAAAAATATTACAGTAGAATAGGGGTTAAAATCTGCAAAATTTCAAAAATGCATTTCATTAAAGTAAGGGGAATGATTGACTATACCACCTCCATAAGCACCAGCTGAAAAAAAATCAGTTATGTTTAAATAAGTGGCTAATGAATCAAAATTTGTTAAACCTGTTGCATAGTATAATAGAGCAAGACCAAGTAAAATTATTGTTGAGGCTAGGCTTCCAATTAGAAAATATTTAAGCCCTGCTTTGGCACTATTAACAGAATCATTCTTCAAAGCACTTAATAAATATAATGAAAAGGACTGTGTTTCAATTGCAATGTAAAAAGATAATATATCATTTACAGTGATTAAAAGACTAGCTCCTATTAAATTAAATAAAATTACCAAACCATAATTATTAAAATAAGCATGCACAGGAGAAAAAACTAATTGAACATTGTGAGTTTGATTGAATGAAACATATCTGTTAGAGCTTAAAACTGCTAAAATTGTTCCACCTGTTAATAGTAATAAGATTAAAAAAGTTTGATTGATAGAACTCAAACTAAAAAAACCAGAGTATATAGAAACCCCACTACTTAACCTTTCATAAAATAAAATGTTCATTGTGAGCAGTGAGCTCATAAAAATTGCAATACTACTTACTCTGCTTAAAGCGAGAGAAAAAATAGTATTTTTGTTCCAAGGTAGTAAAGCTACCAAAATTAAGATAATTAATAAGATTATAATCATTGGTTAACAATTTTATATTAAAATATAGAAGGTTTTGGGTTAGCTTTTAATTTAAATCATTATTTGTTTAGACTGTTAAATAAATGATTAAATTAATAAAAAAAAGGTATAGTCTTACTTATAGTTAAATTAAAAAACAAAGCTGTTTTTTAATAAAAATGAACCATTGCATCAATTTAAATTAAAGATCTTGCAAAGTAATTTTAAAGGTGAATTTTAAATAATTAATAAAATGAATTATGATGCTGGTGCGATTATTAAAATAATAGGAACATAAATTAATTTTATTATTTTCATACTAAACCTTTAGGTTTGAAACCATCTAAGAAAGGGTCAATTGAAGCAAATTCTGAGTATGATAAATCTCCCCAAGTAAAGTATGTTTCATTTATTAATTCTAAATCTAATTTAGAATTAAGATCTACTAATAAATGAGAAACAGGCAAATGAAGAGACTCTAAAATTAAATTAGGGAATAATCCAAAAGCTACGGTAGCAATTAATAAAGGTAGTAGTAGAAAAAATTCTCTTCGGTCTAAATCTCCTAAAGATAATTTAGAATTAGTATTATTTATATTTATTGAAGGTTTATTAATGAAAGGGCTATAATTTAAGAATGCTATTCTATTAAATAAAAATATTGAATAAATTGCACTAAAAAAAATACCTGTTGCACCTATTAAACCAATTAAAGGGGAATTTTCAAATGTTCCAGAAAGGGCTAAAAATTCACCAACAAAATTTAAACTTAAAGGTGCACTTGCATTGAAGACCGTGAAAATGAAAAAAAGAAATGCAAAAATGGGCATTGTTACTGCTAATCCTCTATAATAATTTATAATTCTAGTGTGGAATCTAGCATAAGTAATTCCACCTACAAAAATAAACATTGCCGGACTAACAAATCCATGAGCTAAACTTAAAAGGATAGATCCTTCAATCCCATTTAAAGTATTAGAAAACAACCCCAAAATCATTACAGCAACATGACTTACCGAAGAGTAAGCTACTATTGCTTTAGTATCAACTTGTCTAATTACAACTAACGAAGAATAAATTAATGTTATTAATGCCAAGGCTTGCAAAATATATTGATTACACATAGCAAATTCAGGTAATAAGTTTAATAGGATTCGTATAATTCCATAAGTCGCTAATTTCAATATAATAGCCGCTAGAATAATCGAACCCGCTAAACTACTTTCAGCATGTGCCCGAAATAATCATAAATGAAAAGGGTAAAGAGGTGATTTAATAGCAAAAGCTAATAAAAACGCAAAAAAAGCCCAACCTCTAGCATCAATGGATAAATCATATAATGAAAGAAAATTAAAATCAGTTGTTCCAATATTATAACTAATAAAAACAATAGCTAAAAGCATAAACAAACTGCCTCATAAAGTGTATAAGAATAATAAAAAAGCTGCTCTTATTCTTGCTGCACTAGCACCTCAAATAATAATAATTAAAAAAAGAGGTATTAAAACGCTTTCAAAATAAATATAAAAAGTAAACAGATCACTTACCATAAAAAAAACCAGTTGTAAGCTCTCTAAAAGTAAAAAAGAAAAAACAAAATATTTTACTTTGTAATTAATATCGTCTCAATTTGATAATAAAGCTACAGGTGTGATAAAGGCAGTAAGCATAATGTAAAAAATCGAAATTCCGTCGATAGCTAAAGGACCTAATGGTGATCAGTTTTCTGTAAATTGAAAACCTGCAGCATTATTATTAATTTGGCTAAATAAAATTAAGGTAAGCACAAAAGTAATTAAGGAAGTTGCTAAAGCAATTTGTTTAATTATCGATAAATTATTTATATTTAAATTTAATTTTAAAGTTGCAGAAGTGATTGAGTTTAAGTTAGTTTCTTGACAATTTAAAATAAATATAGAACCTAAAATAGGGAGCACAATAATTAAAGTGAGCATGGTGTGTTTAAAAATTAATTTTTACCTTTATAGTATAAAGGTAAAAAACAAACCAGTTTTGCTGGATTTTTAATAGTTAAAATTGAATAAAATTAAGGATTGTGAATGCTACTGTGTACAATTTTTATTTTTTTCTTTTATTTTTTTCTTTTATTTTTACTTTTATTGTTGTAGAATAATAATTAATATAAAAAAATAAAATCGATTTAGCTGTAAAATTATATTAATTATTTTGCATAGCTTTTATAAATATAATAAAAAGTATTAAAAAAAATAAAAACCATTAAAAATATAGAGCCAATCAATGCCTTAATTTCAAGTTTAACATAGTCTAGCTTAATAAATTATAATAAAATAGACTTTAAAAATTTAAAAATCCAAATTCATATTTATTATTATAATTTAATATAACAATTATAAATTGGATAAAAAAAACCTCTAAAATTATAACTTTGCTTTTTAAAGCAAGGCAATAATAACATAATAATCTTATAATATAACATGCAAAAATATGCATGCTGTTTTAAAAGGGTTATAAAATTTAAAATATTAAAAAAAAAAAATTATAATTTTGCATTGGTAATTAAATTAAAATGAATAAAATATTAAAATGAAAACAAATTTAATAATTGGTTCAATCTACTTGATTAATTTAAATTTTTTAAACTTTACAAATTAAGCCAATTTGTAAGGCCAAAGGCCTTTAAATTATCAATGAACTTTCAATAGCATTTATTGCTAATAGGAGGCAAAACCATGAAATAAACCACAATTTATTTAAGTTTAGGTATTAATTTAGAAAAAATAAATTTTATAATAATCCTTAAGTAAATAGTGCAATGAAAAAAAAAGAAGAATATTAAAACATTAAAAGGCAAACATAACCTTACAGACTAAAAGAATTAGTAAAACTAATGTCTGTACAACTCTCTCTGCTACGCTGCTACGCTGCTATTAGCTTTGCATACTATCGAAGAAAGCAAGTAGGAGGCAGCGCTTGTTTGCTCTGCTAACCAAAAACGGAACAAGGGCCAATTTGTACAAAATATTAAATATTAAAGTTTTTTATAAGCTTTAATGTTGGTCGTGATTAATTGAACTAGGAAATCAAGAAGAAAAAACAAATTTATTTGTTCAATTTAAAAAGAATTATATAATTTTTTGTAGGTTTTTTAAAATTCTAGCACAATTAATTAAAGTTTAAAAGTTTAAAATTAAAATTAAAATTAAAATTAAAATTAAATTATTTAAGCTAGAAAAAAGAGTGGAAAGGTAAATAAAAAATCAATAAAAATCTACGAAGGTTATTTTGCTTTTTTGCATTAGTTTATTTTAAATAAATAAAAAAAAAATTATTAAAAAAACTAGTCGCATGCTACCTTCGGCTCCTTGCGAAGCTTGGGCAAGCAAAAATTTTTAAAATACCAGTGATTATTAAAAAAAATTGTTTAGCTATTTAGCCTATATTATTGCGGAGTTTTTTTGGTGTTAAGTGATTTAAAAATAAAAATAAATATTAAAGACATAAAGAAAATTATAAAATGAGTTGAACCTGTAATTGTAAATAAATTAATAAGAAAATGAGCTTGATTATTAATAAAGTGAATAAAAATAGACTCCTTATTGTTGTTATAATTATGGAAAATTTCATTTGTACAGAAATTTTCAATTGAAAACACTCCGTTAAATAAATCATAAAGTGAAATCTCAGTTAAATAGAAAGGATTATATACATTAAACGGTCCAAGATATGAAATAGCTGATAATTCTTTTATTTCACCATTTCTAGTAATTAATGAATTTAATCAAGTAAGTAATTCTGAAGAATCTAATAATTTTGTATTAAAAATATACTCATTATTTAAATTTAAAAAATATGAATTATCAACTATGAAATAAGTTCAAAGAAAAATATTAATAAATAGAATAGAAATAATTATATAGCTTACATAATTTGTAATTAAACCGTCATCAAGTCTATTTAATTTTTGACTCATTGTATAATTTAATTTTGATAAACCAAAAGGTCCAAAATATTCAAGGACTCCTCGATCTAAGTATTTGGATAAAGTATAACCAAGTGATAAACCGCCTCTTATAATGTAGTTGTTTAATAAAAGATCCAATAAATATTTACCATTAAAGAAAGTATAAAGAATAATTCCTAGTTTATTAGCAGTTAAAGTAAATAAAAAATTAGGGAAAAATAAATATAAAAGCACGGCTGCAATACCACCAAATACTGTTAAAACAGCAGGGGCTAATTTAATATAAAGTGGTAAAGCAAATTCTGCTTCAATAATTGCTATATTGTTAGGTGCAATAAAAATACTGTTTCCTAAAAAATTTGAACCTGCACCTACAAAAGCATCGCTAGTTAAATAACCTATAAAAATACTACAAATTGCTAAGAATACTAAAGAAATAATAGCACTCAATGAGGGTTCATGAACATTATTATAACTCTTAACTGAGGCAGCTGGAATTCCTAAAAATGTTAATGATATTAATCTAAAAGAATAAAAAGCTGTAAAACATGCTGTTAAAGTTCCAAAAACTCATGCAATATAACCTTTAATACTATAAGTTCCAAAAGCTAATTCTAAGATCAGGTCTTTTGAGTAAAACCCGCTCAACCAGGGTATTGCCATTAAACTGATAGAACCTA
>WSTK01000601.1:0-20138 GCA_019616945.1 Ceratobasidium sp. 414
ATTTTTGTGACAGACCAATAAGTCAGTGACAAATATCGACAATCACAGAGTCACGTGGTCGAAGGAATTTCTCACGAGTGACCCATCTTAACCCGTGAAACCTGCGTCGGACTGATTGAATTGGGGGCTTAAAATTTGCGTACACGGGTTATATCATGTTCTGAAGATGGCTATGGGAGCCGATTTTTGTATTTCCATCTGTTTCATGTATTTACATTAGAAAATGTGATGCTTGTCACACAATTCCCTTGGCGCTTAGATAAGGTTGGTTACATCTGAGTGGTTCCTACCTTACAGTCATCCATCATGTAACGAGACACTATCACGTACCGAGACAGTCCGGCTCCACTTTGTAATGGAATTGTAGATCTTTGTTGTAATCAATCTACAATTCAGTTTCAGTTTGTGTGTGTGGGTGTTTTGGAGCGATTTCAATTGCCAAAATGTCAAACAATTCAATTACTGTCATTTACAGTGACAGCTGTCTCGGTACGTGATTGTGTCTCGTTACATGATAGATGACTGTATATGCGTCCATGATTATTATTTTTCGAGTTTTATTATTTTTTGGGGCAGAGTCGTAAGGTGCGACACCACATGGTGAACAGGAAATAGACTGAGAGATATTTTAGTAAGTGCGGGGTAAGTTTTCCCGTGGCGACGAGGGCATATGATCGGGTCAACGCAAATTCGGGTTGGGAAATCGCATAAGAAATCGTCTATCATTATGGGCAATCCACTTTACCAGCGGGGCCACGAGTATAGCTTCGAATAATCAGAAGATTTAGTTTGTGGACAAGGTCCGAGAACTACACTAAACTTACAGAGTAACTCGCGGTATGAGATCAAGACAGCTGACCCAGTGCGACTGATGTGAGTGCATTCGAATATTCGGTGGACTTGGCGTTGTTACTCCGCCACTTCAAGTCATGGCAGGTGGTGGTACGATGTCACCCTGCAGATCGTCGTTCAGAGGACAATCAGAGGGCAGTCGAAGACTCAGGCTTGGGTTGTTGCTCTCAAAGGCTGAAGATAACTAGTCTATATCAAGGCTGAGGCCGGACGAGCAAAGGGCTGATTTAAGATGTGCATTCGGCCCGACGGCTTAAGCTGGCTAGAGCCCAACGACAGAGGTGCTGTAGGCTACCGTCTATGACCGGTTCGGGGGATCCGCGTAGGGTGGAAATCACCGGCTGCGGCTGAAAAAAGTATACGAGCATGACTACGGGCTTCTCTTCCATCATAATGAAAAGTGGTGATATACGATATGCTAAGGATATGAAGAAGGCGGCAAGTGCTTAACTAGTTCCAGTCGTTCCCGGTCAGACATTCCACGTGGGGGCCATGAGAGCGAGGGGATGACGCCTAGGCAGCGGGCTGAACCAAGCGCAGCCCAGCAGACTTTCACTTCTCGTTGACTGGACACCGTCGAGCAAGCGGTCGCAAAGAAGACGGGAAATACGGAATGTGGTTACAAGACAGACTGTGCAGTATTAGTCAGCAAGCAGTGTCGGGGGGACAAAAGACGCCGACGACACGCGCCAACACGCCGAGCACACGACTCATCCAGACGACTATACCCGGCGTACCCCACCCCTACCATCGCACTCAGGGACATCCGCAGTGGCTTCTGGGTCTGCATAGCAACCTCATCCACTTTTGCCCAACGCATTTGCTAAAAGGCCGGTTCCCTCTTGTGCCTGTTCGGAACTCGCTTAAGGCACTCGCTGCGCCAGTGTCTGCCTGTTGTCTGCCACCACCTCGTTCTCGTTCCTACTCAGTCGATCTTTACTTTCTTTTCGCGCCGGTCGCAGTCCAGTCTATACTTTTGTCAACCCACACCATCCACAATGTACTCTCAAACACTTCTCGTCGCCCCCACCCTTCGTGTCTCGTCACCGCTTTCGCCGCTGTCGGTCCCCTCGATCTGCATCTCTCCCGCCGCAGATGCCATCGTGCACCCGGACACCCCGGCGCTCGAACCCAGCTTGCCCGAGGCCCAAAGCCCGCGCTCGGTGCACCTCTTGCCTCCGCCTGTCCTCTCCCCGTTGCGCCGCTCGCTCGCCCCGTCGGGAAAGGTAAAGGACAAAAAAGGCCTGGACCAGTCTACGTTTGAGGACCTCCTCGTCGCCAACAGGGAACGTGCTGCTAAGCGTTCAGTCAGCGCGGCCGACCGGCTTCGGCGTGAAGTCGTCGTCAAGGCACATCACAGCAAGCAATGTCGGTGTCTCGCCGTGTTCCTTTCTTGTCGGTTGCTCATTGTTCCCCACAGTCGAACGCCGCGCGGTGTTCTTGTCCAAGATCGCCGCCCCGCCGTCGCCCACCGCTGTAGAGATAGCCGTCACCCCGCCCGAGTCGCCTGCTGTCTTTCATTTCACGCTCCCCAGCCCGGGCCTCGCGTCTCCCCTCGAACTGTTCGAGACCATCAAGTCACGCGACAGCTGGGTCGAGCATGTCGACTACAGCAACAACTGCACCAAGCGCATGCCCTCGCGTCTTCCATCGCTGGATCAGATCACCGCACGTCTCCGGCCGACTGTGGCTGTCGAGTCCCCAGCGCCTGTTCGCGCGGCGGACAGACAGGACGAGGTCAAGCCCCGTGCGTCCCGCTTGCCCGACTCGATCCGCGCCTCGACCCGCGCACGATCAACGTCCCCGCCGATGGTTGTCGTAACCCCAAGCGCACCCGCCCCCGCGCCGGTCGTTGCAGCCCCACAAGCACCCGCGCCGGCTGGGGTGACCACAACCTCGCCCGCGCCGATCTCGCCGCCCAAACCCAAATCGATCAAACCCGTGCTGGTCCCCCAATCTATCCCTGCGCTCAGGATCAACCATGCACCGTCGACTGCCGCCGTGGGGCCAGAACTCGCACCTGTGCCGGTCATGTCTTGGCGCGACCGCGCAGTCCCAACCCCGCGCACCACCCCGCGCAAGGACCGCGACGAGCCACTCCTCTGGCGCGACAGGCAAGGCCAAATCACCTCGTGGCGCCAAGTCCCGGTCCGAAAAGAACCTGTTCGACACGTGGGCGTTGCGCCGATCAGCCCGCGCACGACGACGCCCCTGCCGATCGGTGCCAAACCTGTCTCCAACGGGGCCTTGTGGCGGGTCGAGCGCGAGGCTGCCAATGCTGTCAAGCTCAGCGAGAGCGAGCGCCGAGCTGTACAGGGCCGGAACATGTTGGACAAACTTCGGAGGCGGATTAGTGCACCGGCTGAGATGCAGGGAAGCATGAAACGGGGCGTGCCCGTCGGTGGATTTTAGCATCCCCTGCTTCCTTGTTGGGGCTTTCGATTTCTTTTATTGTTTCTGGTGTGGAATTGAACTAACAAATGGGCGGACCGTGATTGACTGTATTTTGGAACCGGACGACAAGATGGACTCTTTGTTTTTGTTTTGTGTGCCGTCAACCAACAAACTCTCTTTTGGCTTTTTTTTTCTTGCACATAGTTTTTTTAGTTTGTTCCTATTAGCTGGGCTAGGAGGTGTGTGACTTCTGTGAGGTCGATGCTTTCTTTTCCTTTAGTAACGAGAATAAGCATGAGCGGGCGGGTTGGGAGTGTTGAGCGCTCTTGGCTTTGCTTTTGTGATGTTTGTTCGACTGAAATACTCTGGCACGTGATCGAGCCTCAAGCATTGCCAAATGAGAGTTCATAAAAATATTTCCTCGAAAATTTTATGGTATTTTATCAGCTTAGACAACCACCTCGGTGATAGTCTTGAATAACCCATGACGTAGATGGGGTGGATACTTGCTGGCTCAACTTGCTGGCTCTCGCTTGTTTTTGTACCCTCTCCCTTCTCGTGTCTCCCGCGGTGATAATTCAATGACCGAGTCTTATATCTCTCAGTCGAGAGCTCCCGAGCTCAACACGGGTCTTATCCATTCGTACCGTTGGAACAAGTTTGTAAATCGTGAGCGTGGAAAACGTACGACCTGGTCGACTAGTTCCGGCCAGCTATCTTATTGAACCGACAAACTCGTTCGCAATATTTGCGGTTCTGTTGCAGAACAGTCACCAGGCAGCGGGGCGTCACCAGGGCACTAGTCAATCTAGCCAGAAAATTTCTAGGCGATCCGCCCACCGAATCCGGCCGCTCCTGTACACAAAACCCAAACAGCGCATACGTTGAGTTTTTAAGTTAGCTCAATGGATTTACTGTTTGTACAGGTCATAATGCTATTATCTACTATACTTACTCGTTCAGACCACAATCTAGCCCCTAGGGGCGAGGGTCATTTCAGACTGGGCCACCACCCTTACACCAACTTCGTCTCAATCAAACGAGGTACGACACCTACATATTTGGAGAAGAAAAGAGGACTTGATTGGTACCTTAACGCAGAGAACACGAAGTTATAACATCTAATTTGACTGGCCTTCGGTGGATCATAACACTCCGCCCATTATTTTCCAAGAGCGGCGCCGCTCGGGTCGAGGCGAAGCCACCCTTTTGCGGAAATTATGACTACGTTTGCACGAGGGAGAAGGGCACCCCGTACTTCAGGAGGGACCCATATGAGTCGCTGCCCGTTCTGGCCGATAACCCACCCGTACTCCAACATCCATGGTCCTTGCATGGATACAGCTGCGGGATCCGGGCGGTGTAGGGGCAAAGCGCAAGTTAGTAACGATATGTTAGTATTTAGGGTGGAGTGTAAGCCCGTAATTCGCGTACCTTCAGATTCAGGATGTCCGTCCCAAATACGGATAGTGTTGTCCGCAGAACCCGACACAATGTATGCACCGTCAGGTGAGTATGCAACTGAGTTGACCAAGTCTGTGACCCTTGAGTGGCTGGCCTGTGGGTGTCAAAGTGTGTGCGTGCCGGAAACGGACGTAATTGTCCTGGCCATATATAAGATGCGCACTATCGGGTGAATACGCAATTGACATGACTGATGACCAGCCAATGGGATTTTCGGAGCATATAACCTCATGGGGAAATGCACAATCTGTGGAGATGATCCCACCACCAAAGCCTGAAACATTGCGTTCACCGTCAGGCGAGTGCGCGACCGAGCGAGCAGGCTAGCGTCGTAGATTTGCTGCGGTGCAGCTGCCAAGTGTATGCATCCCAGACCTGGGTATAGCCGTCATCACATGCAGACACGATGCATGCGCCATCGGGCGAATATTTAACAGCTGGATGGTGGGGCCAATACCATGAATCGCTGGGCCAATCCTATGAGTGGCTGGCCCAATGCCGCTCCAGCGTGCGCATCCCAGATCCGGATAGTCCTGTCCAGAGATCCAGAGACGATACGTGCGCTGTCAGGCGAGTACGCAATAGAGCAAATCCCAGCTGTATGACCTTCCAGTGGTTGGCCCACTGCTTCCCAGTGCATGCATCCCAGATCCGGATAGTCCTGTCCAGAGAGCCAGAGGCAATGCGCGCGCAGTTGGGTGAGCACGCAACTGACTTGACGCACCTTACGTGGACCTCAAGTTGTAGTACCGCCTCTCCAGTACGTGGATCCCAGATATATATAGCACGGTCGTCAGAGCCGGAAACAATACGTGTCCCGTCCGGTAAGTATGCAACAGAGTTGACTGAGCTTTTGTGACTCTTCAACAGCGGTTTCACTGCTAGATGCGGATAGTGCAGTCGTAAGAGGCGGAGGCGACATATGCGCCATCTGGCGAGTATGTAACCGAGCAGATCGGACCGCTGTGGCCCTCTGGCGTCCGACCAATTACTTGTCCGGAACGTGCCTCCCAAATTCGGATGAGTAGAAAACCTTGTTGACTGGTCCTTCGCGGTCCCTGAGTGGTTGACCTATTCGATCTCCAGTTTGTGCGCCCCAGATGCAGATGGTCTGGTCGTCAGAGCCGGACGCGAACTGTGCGCCGTTAGGCGAATGGACCAGCAAATGGCCACGGACCTGGAGCCACGCTTGTGACGCATATAGCACCCCGGACGCCTCGTATATCCGTTGTTTTAGATTCATGATCTCCATCCATAATAGCAATCTCACCGATAAGAAGTCTTGCAATTCACTGACTAGATATGATGTTACACCCGAAACCTCCAGGTAGGCTCCCCAGTATTGGCATACATAAAAGAGCTCTTGCGGGGCTGCCTTATTTATCTTGTCGTCTAGATCAGGAACCTCTTCATCAGACAAGTACGACGACTCCAGGTGGCAGATGTTGAATGGTGGGCTCGGTACCTTGATGAGGTCGAGGCAACGCTACGCGAAATATGCATTGTGCTGTTCCCTATCACAGTAAAATCTACCAGAGCGTTTCTCGTCAAACATGTAGCTGGGGAACGATTCGTGTAGCATAGTCACCAGCCCACTGGCACCCGACACCTACACCACCAACAATAATGATCTTAAAGCAGTATGAACCACCTTCGCGAAGTTGTCAAGTCTTAGCAAGCTAGCTATGAGATCCACGGTCAGAGGTTCTCGCGCACAGATCACGGTGAAAAGGATAAGTTTGATTTCATCTCTCTCTGAATCCCCCAGGGTGTCGTCATCGAGTGCCGCCTCGAGTATGGCAGTGTATAGCGCACCTATGTCCCGATCCTAGTTGTTCGCAGAGGCGGAGGTATCCAGTACTTGTTGCAGTCGCTTGGTACTCCTACTGAAGTTGTCCCGCCCGAGGTAACGTACGACAGTCGCTGCATAGATAAACAACACTCCGGACTGCTCAGCAAGTTTCTCAAAATCGGCGGCAGACAGGGTCATGTGCCCGTCGAGTTCTGCCCTCAAGTACGTCTTGATATCCCCCTGGACGATCGAAAAATCCAGCTCGTGCAGGTGCAACTCTGACTTTACGCGCTCGCCTGGTTCGCTTCGCATGCGATCGAGTATTTTTGGGTCTGGGCGGCTCGTCACGAAGAATTTGACTGGCAGGTTGGAAGCCTGTGCGAGTAGTGTAGAGAGTACTCGATCTACACCGTCATTGTCTTCGCATTCATCAAGAGCGTCGATCACCACAACGAGATCGCGGGGGAACGTACTTTCGACTCTCTGCAGAGGTACAGCAACTAGCCTCCCGAATTGCTGAGAAAGTGGCTGATTGTACCCCTCTGGATCCTGTTCGAGAACGCCAGACATCGCATATAGGAATGGACGAGAGGATAGTGAGAGCTGGTGTGCGATGGTAGGAAGTATACGGTTCACGTCACGACACGAGGGTAGTTGTCGAGAGCAGAAGAAGCTTGCTGCTAGCTTTCCAGTACCCTGTAGATGCTCGCATAGGCTGTATGCGATCGTGGTTTTGCCTATACTAGCCATGCTGTTCAGCCAGTATACCTTGTGGCCCTTAGTCCTGCAGCTGCTGTAACACATCTACTCGCGTGTTTGACGTACATGAGGTTCGACGTAGATCGTCAGACTCTGTGGACCGGTACTTTGCTGCTGGAGAGTTGGGTAGACTCTTTAGGCGAGTATCCTGCCGCATACAGTTATTCTCAGTGGTATTCGTTCACAACTACTTCGTCACACACCGTTGCCTGCTCATCCACAATCCTCCATGTACTTAGGTTTGCGTTGAGCTAAAAACCAGTGAGAATACGTCGACATTGAGATAATACAAGGATATTCACCGTAAGTCGCTCGAGTAATGTTTGTATCCGGCAGTACCTAGCACTTTAGGATCTCGTCCGCATCTTCCATCGCATCTACGTAGCGTTTTGCTTTGCCACTCTCCTCTTTTTGGAGCACCAGTAGGGCCTACTTTTCAATACCCCTGCTCGGGTGCCAACCAGGGTTGCACTGTTTTTGTACGTGCCGCTCACCGTGTAAGATTGTTGATGATAGGTGTCATCGACGGAGGCACGTCTTCGCCGAAGCATGCCAATAGACTGCGGAATAGCTGGTCCGGTTCGTTCCTAAGCTGTCTGTAATCTTCGCGAGCCTTGGCCTCGTTCTGGTGCAGTAACAAAGTCACCCCACGCGATCCTCCGATAACGATGGCGCTTACCTCAAAATCTCGATGCACTTCGAGAGTTCGCCGAACGCGGACTTGAGCGGCCCAAACGCATCAGTAGTTTTATGAAGCACGTCGACGAAAGACTTGAGCCCAGCCCACGAGGTACGGTTGGCGGTTTCGTCCGTGGCCAGCCTGGACGAGTCGGGATTCGTACTGGGAACGGGGGTCCCCGGGAAGGTCGGGACGACTCATATTCATCCTGACCTAGCTTGTGTTTTAATTTTTTGAGCATTTGGGGGAAGGAGTACTCGGCGGGGATCTGGGTTTCACCAAGGAGGTGGGTGTCGTAAACCACGAGACGGCTAAGAGCGCTTGGGCTTACACTATGCTGTGCCCGAGTCGCCAACACTCTCATCAAGAGAGGTCGAAATTTGGAATTGTGGGGTCGCATGAAGGACTTTAGCACGTCGACCGCATGCGCTATTCAACCTCTTGCCAGCGCTTTCAATAATTTTCAAGTCCCTAGGCCGAACCATCATAACAAACTACACTTATCAGGTTTCGCATACACCCACCCCAAGAGAATCCGCCACCCTTAGTCAATCTTCTTCGACCCGCCCACATCTACCAACCCAACAAGCCCGAACATCCACCACACAAACATACTCACCAGCCTCCTGACACTCTCGCCAACGCCAATCATCCGTTGAACTAGTTTTCTCCCAACTATCGACTCATTCGCCCGGTCAGGAGATGTAATGGAGAAGGGAATCGAGACACGTAGATTGGGAATGGAGGTCACGGCCTTAAGACCGGATGTGAAGCCATCTTCGTGGAAACCTGCCCAATAGTTGCGTTATAGTGGGCTGGGGCTAATATAGGCGAGGGAGGAATTAACGGGTAGGTACACACCGTACTTGGTCCAGGCACCAGCATACGAGATTCCACGCACGTTTTGGATACGCGGAAGCTCAGACTGCGCGCGAACACCCTAAAAGAAGGAAATCAAAAAGCGAAAGCGTCAATATAAAGTCCAAGAGCAAGTTTAGATAAAATACTAACTTGCGCGCTCACCACTGGGTGCTCATACCGAGCTTGTGTGACGACCAGCTCAGGGCGGGGTTCGAACGGGGGGTTGAGCGTGACGAGGACGGGGCCATGCTTTTGCTCGTTGATATGCTGTAAGTGATTCATACAATCTGCATGTGAAGGAAGTAGCTATGAATGTGAATCGATCAGTCCAGTCGAGTGGCGCTCACATGTTCTATTGGGGTTGGTCAGTAATGCTGGAAACGGAATAACGAAGTATGGATTTACAATGCCACCTTGTTCGTATTCGCTCGTTTCACTCCTTGTGCGTTTACCTCTGAAAACGTAAGATAGTTCCAACACGACCATGCAGCTCGTCGCTTCGGCATCAACTATCAGGCATGGCTGGGTCAACTAAGAGACTCAGAGTAGAAATTATACTCACATCCACGTCTGCGTGCAGTACAGTACTATTCTGGTTCCACTGGAACGAACCAAGTATCGCCTCCTCCTCGGACGTCACCCCAGAGCCGTGCTGTAGCATTTTGAGCGACGTGTCCGAGTGGGTAGCCAGTATCACATGGTCAAACTCTTCGGTTCCACCCGGGAGCTGGATTGTAACCTTGGATGAGTTCGGTGAAGTCGAGATGGCCTGAACTGGGGTCGACAAGTGCAGCTGGTTGGCGGGAAGTTTGGACAGGACCCGGTTCACATATTGATGCCTACAAACAGATGTACCGAGAAAACCTGGGTTAGACGAACTAGCAATCAGGCGGACCAAGACTTACGATCCTCCGGGTATAGTCAACCACTTCGGTTTCCCAGTGACCTGCAGCAAATGGTGGTTGTACATGAACCGAATTAGCGTGCGCGCCGGAAAGTCGAGAGCGCAGGTGTCGGGTGGAGTGGACCATATTGCCGCGGTCATCGGCTTGCAACAACGTTAGGCAAACATTATTTGGTGGAATGGGCCCGACTTACAATGAGGTAATCGTCTACAAACTCGTTCGAGTACCCTTCGCGCTCTAAATATACTCCAATACTGAGCTCGGCTTTTGAACCTTTCGCCAGGGGATCAACAGGTTCCTCGCCTTCGATCAAGTTCAGGGCGGAGGCGTTGAACCTACCAAACACCCTCGATTAAATAACCCAAATGAACCGAGTTCCGGGACGCACCGCAGAATATCCCAAACCATCCTCCACATTCCCGGCCGAAGTAAGTTCTGCGCCTGGCAGAATAGCGTAGCCAGATCCTTCCCGGCCCATTCAAATAGACCCCCGTCCCGAGAGACGCTGAACGTCATTTCTGTTGGGATAACCGGTACCCTGATGTCGGGTAGGGCGAGGAACTTGAGGAAGTTAGGGTACGAGGGAGGATTACAAACGATCTGGTCAAGAATGCAGCGGGATGAGAGCAGAATCGAAAAGACATCCGGAGATATCTCACAAAACCACTAGTTGATGTATGTTAATCACAGCGCTCGATCCAACATACGTGGCTTACGTGTCAACGTAAACCTCTTCAGCATCTATCCCAGTCGGACTTGGTCGCTTGAACTTGACCGTGTTCGCATGCCCGCCCGGCCTACTATCTGCCTCGAAGAGATGAACCTCTGCATCGCTGTGCTCGTTCAATGCCTATGACAGTACGTGGATGGCTCTATGTCGCTATGTAGATTCGCCTCAAGCGTAACTCACCCATGTTGCAGCTAGTCCTGATACGCCAGACCCGACTACCGCAATACGAGGTTTCTGATAGGCCTCTCCCATCCTCCGAATAGCTATTCCCAACCCTGTGAGCTGGAAAACGGGTTAAGCGGGACTCGTAGAAGGTGCGGTACGACTTGCGGACGGTGTTGGTCGTTGGGTGTCGGAGCAACCATTTGTATCCAAGAAATCGGCGATCATACCCACGGACTCGGCGCTTATTGTGGCCCGGCTCTCGCCCCAGCGGACATCGCATAGAACTGAAAAAATCTGCGGAAGAGGAAGCTGAAGAGGCGCGAGCGGAAATGGTTTTTCTGCACGCATATCCTGAAGAATAATTGTACATGTAAAAGCGAAGCCGGTGGCTAAAAGAGAGAACAATATAATTGGCGGAGTATAACAGGCGGGGACGGCCAGTTTACTACAATGGGTATAAAATAAGTATCGACCCTCCTAACAAGCTTATATGCGTCGCACACCTGTTCATACAATCGAAGCCATACCACCGTAACCTATCGCACCATACTTGTTGGACACGGCTCCGAAGTCTTTCGCTCTATACTGCGTTTCGAACGACACGCCTGGATTTGGGCCGGACTGGCATGAGGAGTGTGTACAGGTGTGCAAGGGACTGGCCGCCTTTTTCCCAGGGGACGAAGCGTCTTTGTATATGAGTGGCGCAGTGCTCGAGCTCGACTGAACCGACGAGGAGTCGCAATTGGACCGGGATCTCTTTGAGAAGAAAGGCATGGCGGACACACTTAGATGTCTTCGGAAAAGCAGGGGTATGATCAATCCGTAGGGGGCCTGGAGAGCTGGGTCGTGGCCGGGAGTGAGTTCGTTAAGTTGTCCTTTACACCACGTCCCCATCGGTATTCACAGTGTAGGTACAACCACCCAAAATTTAGTATTTAGCCACCCAAAACTTGGTGATGTGCTCCTTTTGACATGATTTTTCCCAAAAATTAGTATGATGATTTGGGATTTTTAGGTCCCCCAACATCCCAAAAGGAGACACCTCCTATTTTTCAACATGGATTGACCTGAAATTCAAAATTAGGATGAAATTCTTTTTGTACATTTTACCCATAAACATGATATGTGAGAGCAGGAATTGAGTGAGAAGAGCCAAGTTTAAAATTCAGGCATAACATCCCAAAATTTGGGGTTTTCTGTTCGCACAGTGTTCGAGTTTAGATATTATCTCCGCCCGTCACACCACGGGCGGGGAATAATGACTGCAGCGATAAAAACTATGATTGAGACGTGGGCCATTCCTCATGAATGCTCGCAAATTCCGTGCGGGTATACTCCCAGACAACGTAGGGAGTCAGAAGACTTTCTTGAAGAACGGATTCAAGTTTTCTGGCCGACCGGACGGTGTGGTTCAGTTTCCGGAGAGTAAAGGTGGCCATCTCATGGATACGCTTAATTATGAGCGGGAAATACCTGCAGGCGAAGATGCTTGATGTATGCGTTTGAGTTACTTGTATTACGACGAATCAATGTCTTGTTGTGCGTCAAGTTCTTCATAAAACAACTGCTTAAATTCTGCAAGTAGAGCATTGGGTGATACTACAAGCTTTAAGGCGAAGTTAACCTGTGAAAGCAGAACAGCAAGGAGGTTAGAGGTGAAGGATGGTTCGGGTAAATTTAGAAGAACAAATGTGGTGTTGTTTGTCGCTGAGAGCGAAATACAAATACAAATGAGCCAAACCAGCTAAGGTCAAAATAGCTTCTCCAAAGGGTCAATAACTGTTCCCATCTAAGACACGAGGATAATAAAATTAATTTCACAGGACGGCTCCGATGAACCACACGCACCTTTTTCACTACTTTCGGTAACGTTGCTCGTTGATGTGCCATCCTCGTATTCCATTCCGTCCCAATTGGCGTCGCCATACTACGCGCAAACTGTTCTTTGCTAGTGTACGGATAAGGCAGGTCCTTAACGAGATACTTGGCCGCTTTCTTGTCCCTCTTTTCGGAGATGATCACGTGGGATTTCCCTGCGTCTGCTCGTTTTGACGCATCTACGCCGGCAATCTTCTTAATGAGATTGGGACGGGGTGCAGATTTTTTGGTGCCCCGGCCGCCCCACGAGCCCTAAACACATCCATATAGGTAAATGAGTAGAACGGCGTTGAAACTCAAACTTACCCAACCCGGAAGGGTGGTATCGACCTCCTTCGGTGCGTCCTCTTCAATCACCCTCTGCTTTTCCACAGAAAAGTCCTAAACCGCATATATTTAGCATGAATTTCTCGCCAAGCCGAACAAATAAATACCTCAACCACATTATCACCGGCAAACGCCATCGCCACCAGCTCCCTCTGCTTAAAAGCCGCCGGCCCGCGCTCATCAACATCACTTCCCTCGTCCGATGAATCCTGGTACGCGCCATCAACCTTCACACCCTCCACCTTTTCACCCTGTGTCTCTTTCGCCTCCCTTCCCCCGTTCCCAGATTCGGAAAAGACCATCGCCTGAGCCATGTCAATCTCTACCACTGCATCTTCCCAGGCCCGTGCCCTCTCCGACTCGCTCTTCCCTAACACCTTTTGCATCTTGGTCGTGTCAGCAACGTTGGATTTGCGTGCGATTTTGCCGCCGGTTACGGGTTTGGATGCGAGCCAGGGGTTCGAGGTGGGGACTAGGCCGATGGTTGGGACCGGTGCCACATCAGAAGGTGGGGATCGGGAGGGAGCGTTCAAGCCGGAGACAGGAGGAAGAGGAGTCGCTATGTCTGTTGGAGTTGATTCGGAAGATTTGAGAGTGCTTGATATATCAGAGTATGTTTGTTGTAACTGTATGCAGCAGTGAACACTTGGTAAATCGTCAACAAAATGAGGATAATGGAAAGCGAACCTTGACCTGCCCCGGTTTATACACCCGCCGACCCATATTCCCGCCGACCGTCTCGTCTCCCAATCCGTTCTCAGCATCCGTATCCTGTTCCAACCCTAGCAGCTCCAACCTAGTCTCATCCGCCATACCTGCAGCCTCGCGATCCGCCCTCCCAACCGCATCTTTCATAAACTTCATACCCATGATCCCCTTGACCGCCCCCTCGCCCACACCATCCACCTGTCCTAGCTCCTCTAGCTCCCTTACGTCCCGCTCTTGCCCTCCCTCATCGTCCTCGCTGCTTTCGTCCTCGCCCATAATCTTCCGCCTCAACACCTCGGAGCGATCCACGAGACTGTGCATCGCGTCCATATCTTCCTCTCCCATCTCTCCCTTCCTCCGCATCGCCTGTGCCCACTTGCCCGTCGTCCGATGCCTCAGCGTAGCGCGCTCTTTGGCTCTAATCGTCTCAGCCTTGACCCTCTCCTCATCTTCGTCCTCTCCTTCGTTGTCCATGCCTATTTCCGCAAGCTTCTCCCTCTCCCTCTTTTTCATCCTCCTATACGCCTTGCTCTTGATCTTTGCCACCCGTTTAGCTTTGATGTCAGCTCTGAACATTAATTCACGTGTTGCCCTGAGTTGGGCGCGACGCGCCGCGAGATCTTCTGGCGAAACGGTTGCTGCGGCGAGTGTGTTTTCGGTTGCGGCGGTCTCGGCGTCTGTGGAGAGGTGTGCGGCGCGTAGGAGGGATGAGATGGTGGATTCCATAGGTGTCGATGACTGTATACCAAGCGGTTCGATTTATGCTATACGGGGGGTAGGGGATAGAACTTGACGCACCTGGAACCGTCCTACAACATCCGCATTCGACACCCCAGCACCTTTTCCCGCCCCAGGTCCCTGCAACGGAAACGCCAAATGCTCGGCCTCGCGTATTCGCCTCATCGTCGGTGCCCATTTGTGTATCTCTTCTTTTGTCGCGGCGTACGCTGCCTCACGGTCGAGTCTGTCTTGTGTGCGCTGGGCGAGAGGCGCGGAGAGAGCTGATTTGGTTGTGTTTTGTAGGGCCTTGGTCGATTTTGTGAGTTGGGGTGCGGGGGTGAGCAGATCAGTGAGGGTTAAAGGTTGAGGGCCTAGCAGAATTGAATGTCAGATGCAGTGAGAATGTGGTGTTACAGCGAGAGTGCGTACCACTCCTCGCTCCGAATTCGCCCTCGGGCCCGGCTTCTGTACGGTCCCGGATCAACGCTTGTTTCTTGGCCGCTCGTTCGGCCGTTGGATCGTCCTGTTTTCGCTTTTTGGACGACGTATCGAGGCCGGTCACGAAAGTGGCTAGTTTGGCGGAGGCGTCTGGGTCGGAAGCTGCGATAGAGGGGGCGTCAGATCCGGTTTCTGAGCCTGAATCTGACTCGGGCTCCGATTCGGACTCGGCGCCCTTGTCGAGCATATTTGAGAGGTCGACCATTGTGCCCGGCTCCCCTTCGTCCTCATCATCGTCTTCCCCCGCCTCAGAGTCAGAGTCGGAGTTAGCCACGGCAGGTCGAGGGGTTAAGGCATCATCCTCTTCTTGGCTTGCCTCGTCTTCGTTGAGGTTGATGTCGACGGCAAAGGAAACAGTAGACTTCCGAGGCTCCCCTTTGCTTTTTCCTCGGATCTTCGCCTTCGAAATATGCTCACAGTTGGACAACTCGCAACACGGTACAATTATAGTACTCACCTTGGAGGCAGGCTCCCGAAACTTGAAATTCGCAAACCGCTCCTCGTCGCTCTCATCCTCAAACGCACCATCACTATCAATCTCCTCGTCCTCGCTGCTCAACACCACACCCTCCTCATCGCCGTTCGCAACCTGCCTCCTCAATTTCTCTTTCACCTCGTCCAATTCGTCATCCCCATCCTCGTCCTTGCCAAGCACAGCTTCTTCCTCTCGATCAAGGGCAAGTGGTACGGTCGCTCGCCGGACACGGCTGGCGGTGTACTCATACACATTGAGTGCATCGCCTGAAGCTGCTTTGCGCGCTTGACGAGCTGCGTAGCCACGTATGTTTGCGCGAGCTGCCTTGAGATTTGGTTTGTTCGTACGAGTGGGACGAGGCACCATGCGGGGCAGGCCTAGCGTGCAAGGGTTTGTAGACAAGAAGCTATGTTCCCAAGTAAATACGCTAATTTAATCCCAGGATTATTTCAGCAAAAGTTCGACTAGTGCATAGACTCAGATATCAAGCCGAGGTCGGGAGAAGTCGAGCCCAAGGCGAAATTTGCGATCGAAATCTCAGCACAGCCACACCAAATTAATCACCATGCACGTGATTTGCCGCCTTCCCCACGAATTTAATCGCTCTCTCCACGATCCAAATGCTACCCGACGAACTAGAACTTCTGGACATTTCCGGTTCTGCCCCGGCGACAAATAGCGTCCCAATTTCTGTATCGACCACCGATGCCTCAAATCCCGAATCTGATCATTCTCAAACGGTGGCTTCTGAGAGCGGCGGACCGTCGAGCGACACGTCCCTTCCAACTGCAACAGGAGGCCTACCGGACGATGCTTCAGGCGCAGCTCCGAACAGTCATCTTCGATCACTTGTACCCTATCACGTCGGTCACTGGGCCCGATCGCATAGCCGCAATTGTGCAGTGCGTGAAATGTAGGTTGCATATTCATGTCTCCGGCTTGGCACTGAGTGGTTACTTGTAGGTCACTACTTGGCCTGGGAAGGTGGTGTGCAGCATCGCGACCTCAGCCTAAATAATCTAATGGTTCGAAAACAAGAGGGCAAGTATTTTGGTGTGGTGAACGACTGGGATCTTTCTCATGTTGTCGGCTTATCTAAGGACGTCGGAGGGCATACCACAACACCCCCCTTCCTAGCGATGGACCTGCTCGTGCCTGAGTACTGGGATGGAAAGATCTCGGTGGAGTACCAACACGACCTAGAGGCGTTCATCTGGATCATCTACTGGCTTGCTAAATGCTCCGAGTCCCCTGACGGCGAGCCACCGAAGGATATGCTTGAATGGTGGATTAGCGCTCCGGCGTGTGACAAGGCGAAGTGGCAGCTCCTCGGACGCTTCAGGTCAACCAACCAATCAGCTACAACAATCGAGTCGTGTGTTGCGGCCTCGCTTCTGCGTGATTTTGCCGCCTCGTATCTGGCGGCGGAATCCAAGCTCTTGCTCGGGACGTGGTCAGCGCTCGACGAGCCAACAAACAAATCGCGACTGGAGAACTTTCTGCAGCTTGTTTCACAAGCGCTTTCGTCCCAGAACTTCCAGTTACCAGATAGTCCTGTGATTGGCTGATGTTATCCTGCATGTATGCTCTCGTATAAAAAAAGGCCATCCAAATTCCGCGAATAAATCATTCGATCACCCTTGTACAACTTCGGGGGGAAACTTCCGTAAAGATGAAGGAGTCACTCGGTGAATTCATTGCTCTTTGCCTTTTCCTTTGGCCTTCACTCTCGGAGTCTTCTGCCAAGCCTATAGGTAGGCCAAACTCACACCATGATACGAGTAAGATACCCGGAGGTAGACTCCCGCAACTTGAAATTCACAAACCGCGTCCTCGTGCTCTCGCCCTCGAACGCGCCGTCACTATCAATCTCCTCCTCATCACTCAGCACCACACACCCTCCTCATTACCTTTCGAAATCTGCCACCTCAGTTTCCCCTTGACTTCATCCAAATCGTCATCCCGGACCCGTCATCCCAGGCCCGTCCTCCTTGTCGGGCCCAGATTCCTCTTCTCGATCAAGCGCAAATAGCACGGCGGCTCGTCGGTGTACTCGGGCACATCCAGTGCATTGCCTGAAACTACATTGCGGCCGGTGGAGACGGGCAAGAGGGATCCTATAGCTGGTGGAGGTCGGGAGCAGGAGGCGCGGGTGGTACCCCCCTGGTACCCCTGGTACACCGGGCTCGACGAGCTGCGCAGTTTGCGCGGGCTACTTTAAGATTGGGTTTCTTCGTCCGAGTGGGGCGGGGGGAAGGTCATGTGCACAAGAGTTTGTAAACAAGAAGCTAATCTTCCTACGCCAATGAGGTTGATTTAATCCCAGAACTGCTTCATTAAAGGTTCGAGCCGAGATCAGTACATGGAAGTCGAGCCCCAAGGCGGAATTTGCAATTGATATGAGGGCAGCAGTGCCACAGCCACAGACTCACAGCCTCACAGCCTCGTTGATGGAAGCTCACGTGATCTGCCGCTCGCCACCATGCTTTCGTCATGTCTACCATCGAACAAGTCTTTCCTAGCGTTGCAGACGTTACCCAACAGACCAAGCAGCTTGTACTAGACTCTGACAGCGAACCACAAAATTCAGACGACTCAGACGATGAGTTCCATGATGCCTGCGACCGGGTGCCCGGACCTGGAGCGGATGACATCGGGGAGTTTACCGAGGCCGAGATACTCGTAAGTAAGTCTATCACTAAATCGCGAGCTGCTACATATATTGACGCTCCAAATCAGGAACTGATTGAAAGTGCCGAAGCGAGCAAGGCCGAAGGGAATAAACTTTATGTCAACGACAAGTGGGAGGAAGCAAAGCAAAGCTACTCGCACGGCCTAACCCGCGTGCCAAAGCGTAAACCGCCCCCTAGTTCTTCTGTACCCTCCAACCCTACTCCAAAAACTAAAGAAGGTCCCGCTCGAGAAGAGGGAGAGAAGGTCGAGGCGCCGCCTCCGACTGAGCTGGAGAAACGTGCTGCATCCTTGCGAGCGCAGCTGAATTGTAATATCGGTGCATGCTGCGTTAGAATAGTATGTTTATCTCCTTTCAAGTCCTGGATCGAGTTGTCTGACACCAAGGTTTAGAATGATCACGAAGGCGCCGTCAAAGCATGTACCAAAGGCACGTCACCCATCCTCACAAATTTAAACTGCACTCATATCCTGTAATAGCGCTCCTGGACGATCCTAAATACGTTAAGGCCCTCCAGCGAAGAGCATCCTCAAACGAATCTATCGGCTCCTGGTCTGCCCTATCATCTGCTGAATCTGGTTTGTCCATGTCCTCCGCCCCCCCCCCCTCCATCCTAACCTAAACCTAACCTAGATTATACAACTCTCCTCGAAATCCTCCCCCCTTCATCCCAACCACCCATCCGCCTCGCTCTAGTTCGACTCAAACCCCGCGTGGAAGAAGCTAAGGAGCGGGAGACGGGGGAGATGATGGGAAAGTTGAAAGATATAGGGGACAGCATCCTAGGTATGGGAGTGTCTGTCTGAACAAGGTTGAACTGCTGGAAAGGACTCTCTTCCTACAGGTCGGTTTGGATTATCAACGGATAACTTTCAGTTTACCCCGAATGGGCAGGGGGGTTACGGGTTGAATTTTGTGCGGTAGAGGACTCGAGAGCGATACGTATGAGAGGTGACGGCTTTTTGTTCCCGTTATTTTAATGCCAATGGTCATTCCAATTCGTTGTGATGAGTACTGGGCGAAAACAATCCCCCCTCAATCCCGATATCCATTTAGGTGACACAGCCAGGGGGATGGCGAACAAATGCTTGCTATTTGTGACCCCTGAGCAACGATCCACCGGCGGAAGGTCCCTCCATCAGGAAAACGGCCTCCCGTCCAGTAGGTCTCAACGAACACGTTGACGCCGTTGAGGCCGTCGAAATGAATGCCTCGGCAGGTAGGGCCAACGAGGCCCATCGAGTGCTCGACCGGCACGGCTCCGTTTCAGCCGCGTAGCCTCGCAATTGGCTAAACTCCGTCACTCGCTCCGAGCCGGGGCCTGCTAACCTGGTGTGATCGCGCCCCGGCACAGTCCGTTCTCCGTTCTCCGAGTCAACGCGGCGTCGTTGTGCCTCTGGTAGTGGGCCTCTGTGGCGCCGCCCCATCTGGCTCCAGGTACGTTGCGGCTGCGGCACGACTTCTCCACGTGTTGACAGTGTTATGGCGCTGATGACAACATGACTTACTGACAGTGTTGATCTTGTCAATTAGCCAGCAATCAACTTTATTTTGTTGTTAATATCATGGCTCTCAACGCCACCCACACACAGCGTGCACAGGTTATACTTAACTGCCTATAGTGGAGACGAATATAAGATTCAAACTAGCTGGTATATTACAGTTCAGTGTGTATATGCTAGTAAGGAGCAACAAGCACATCAGGAAAAAGGGATTTTTTATATATACCTGTATAAACCTTAATTTAGGTGTATTAATGAGTTTAGGGGATTCACCACTCCCCCCCTTTCATACAAAGTTATAATGTGTTATAAATATGGGGGGGTGTCAAGACCCATCTTTGTCGTACGTTTCTTTCTCCTTATGTAGTGGCTGTGTTTCTGTATTTGTATTTTGTATTGGTATGTTTTATTGATAAAGTTCTAGTTAGTTTACTGGTAGGTATGCTAGTCGAGTCCGGTGGTGGATGAGGTAAAGCAATCTGAGGGCCTCAGGTGGCTTTACTTCTCATTATATATCTCTACCTTCATTGAGTCATCTGTAGTATGCGCAGTCCACAGTTAGTCACATGTGTTGCTGAAGCATCATTGGACGGTCTGACATCACGTGGGTTTGTTTTGACTTAAGCACCATGGATTTTGTGGCTCCAAATCTTATAGGAGCACCTATCTCAGCGCTTTGTGTTACACCAGGCCGATGCTCATCACGCGAGATGTGTGACATGTAACCGATGCACATC
>WSTK01000602.1:0-20138 GCA_019616945.1 Ceratobasidium sp. 414
GAGGAAAGAAGCGAAGAAAGGGGGCCAAAGGCACCCAAACGAAGCAGAAAAAGTTGGGGGCTTGTTACGCTAGTAACAGCTCACAACAGCAATGCCGCTCATCAACCAGATCTTGGACAAACCCCTCCACCGCCGACGCACGGCGGCACGAAGCTTGGCAGACCTGAAGGAGGCCTTCGACGCCGCTTTCGGAGACCTCGACGCCGAGCGCACTGCCGAGCGAGCCATGTATGCTTTATCTCAAAGGGGATCCACCGCAGACTATGCAACGGAGTTCATGAACATCCAGGCCGACTTGGACTGGGATACCTCGGCCCTAATGGCCATCTTCCGAAAGGGCCTTCACCCAGAGGTCAAGACAAACCTGGTGCTCCTCGAAAACCAACCCACCACCTGGGACGCCCTTATGAGCCAGGCAATCCGCATCGACAACGTCCACCGGGAAAACGAGGCAGACAAACCAAAAACCCACAATCCATCGAGTACTCGAGCTCCCCCAAAACAAAACAACCCGAGCAGAGGACCCCCACCGTCGGACTCCCCCAACTACGTCTCACGAGAAGAAAAAGAACGACGCAAGGCAGTGGGGCTATGCATCAAGTGCGGAAAAAAGGGCCACAATATTGATGTGTGCCGGTCAGGATGGACAGGGCCAAAAAGGGAGGAGGCCAAGAAGGATGATAAGGGAAAAGGAAAGGAACAAGCCCGCGCAGGAGTTGAAGTGGAGGAAGAAGCCGATATCAAAGAGGAGGAAAAAGAGTAGGGTCCGAGACCACCGCGTGTCCTGAGACCCAAATGGAAACCGATAGTATAGATGTGTGTGTATTGTCTACGAAAAAGAATTTTATTATATCCACCACTCTATCTGTCGGACCAGCGGAAAAAACCACAAACGCCCTCATAGACTCCGGAGCATCGCTGTCCTTTATTCACGGAAAGCTAGTACGAAGTTGGGGACTCCCCACTATCACCCTGGACAAGCCAAAACGAGTAGCAACCATCGAAGGAAAGGAAATCGGGAAGATATGGCATCGAGTCGAACTCCCCATACGAGTCAACGACCATGAAAACATATCCAGCTTCTTGGTCTGCAATATGGGTGACTTCGACATCGTACTCAGCCTCGATTGGTTACAAACGCATCAACCAGACATCAATTGGGAGACTCTGCAATTCAAGGGATTCCCTACCGAATACTGCCAGTCGAATTGCCTACCAGACTTCCTCCGATCCGCTATGGAGGAACCCTACGAAGCCCCCAAAACCCCGTTGGAACAACAGCTGCCATCCGCCTACCATGAATTCCTGAGAGTATTCGGCGAAGAAGAATTCAAAGCCCTTCCTCCCCACAGGGAGTACGATATCCCCATAGACCTGGAAGAGGGAAAAACCCCGTCCCATGGCCCCATTTATAGCATGACACCCAGCGAATCCGAGGCGTTGAAAGAAATGATAGACGAGGGCCTAGCTACTGGGAAGATCCGTCACAGCAAATCTCCGGCAGGATCTCTGGTAATGTTTGTCAAGAAAAGCGATGGATCCCTCCGGCTGGTTGTAGACTACCAGAAGTTGAACAGTATAACAGTGAAAAACCGATACCCCCTGCCTCGCCAAGAAGAGCTCATAGAAAAGCTACAAGTGGCAAAGGTGTTTACCAAGCTAGATCTCCAATGGGGCTATAACAACGTCCGAATTCGCGAAGGTGACGAGTGGAAAACTGCCTTCAAGACGAAGTATGGGTTGTTTGAATATCTGGTCATGCTTTTTGGGCTCACCAACGCACCTGCCGCCTTCCAACACTTCATGAACGATATCCTGAGGGACCTAATCGACATCACTGTCATAGTGTACCTCGATGACATTCTGATCTTCTCAAAGGATCCCAAGGACCACGAGGAACATGTGCGGGAGGTGCTACGCCGACTACAGGCAAACCACCTTTTCTGCAAAATTCAGAAATGCGCGTTCTCGGTTACCACTGTAGGATATTTGGGACTAGTAATCACCCCCCAGGGAATCTCCATGGAAGAAGCCAAGGTCAAGGCAATTGTGGACTGGCCGATCCCGAACTCCATCAAAGAAACCCAAGCCTTCCTAGGATTCGCGAACTTCTACCGTCGCTTTATCAAGGACTACAGCTCAATGGCTCGACCCCTCCACGATTTAACCTCCAAGACGAATGTATGGGACTGGACGGAAAAGCAACAAACAGCGATAAACGACATCAAAACTGCCGTGGCCACAAAGCCAGTACTAGCGCACCCAAACCCGGAAAATCCCTACTTCCTAGAAATGGATGCCTCAGGGGTAGCAATGGGAGCAGTCCTGAGCCAAAGACAAGACGACGGCCACTTACATCCCGTTGCTTTCATGTCGGAAAGCTTCAACCCCGCTCAGCGAAATTACGATACGTACAACAAAGAGCTCCTGGCAATCATCCGGGCTTTCGAGCACTGGCGTATCTTCTTAGAAGGGACCAAGGAGCCGATCATGGTGTACACCAACCATCGTAACCTCGAGTACTGGACCCAGTCACGTACCTTGAATTGGCGCCAAGCAAGGTGGATGCAAGAGATCGCGGCCTACAACTTCGTCATTGCCTACAGACCCGGCGTCCAGTCTGCCAAACCCGATGCCCTGTCTCGACGGGCTGATTTCGCAAAAGGGGCCGAACCCTCCCAAATCATGATCCCCAACGAGAAGTTCACAATCGCCGCTGCACAAGAAGTTCTGTCGGAAGAAGAAATCCATGAGACAATACGGAAACGGACCCCAGACGATTCGAGCCTCGAAGCAATCCTGTCCTTCCTAGGGTCAAGCCCTGAGAAAGCGCCTGCCACAGTCCAGCAAAGGTTCAAGGAATACCAGCTCGCCAATGGACTCCTGCGGTACCAAGGGAAGATAGTAGTTCCGGACGAACCAATCGTAAAGAGGGCTCTAGCCCAGCTATTCCACGACTTCCCGGCGTCCAGACACCCCGGTCAAGCACATACCTGGCAACTCATAAGCCAGGAATACTATTGGCCAGCCATGAGAGCCTGGGTGAACAAATACGTAGAGGAATGCGATGTTTGTCAAAGAATTCGTCCAGCTCAAGAACCCCCGGTACCACTCCAGCCGCTCCCCGTCCCCACAAGACCCTATGAGGCCATCTCATACAATATGATCGTCAAACTCCCTAACTCCCAGGGGTTCAATAGTATCTTGGTTGTAATCGACTATTTTACCAAGATGGGGCACTTTATTCCCGTTCCGGAATCCATGGACGCGGAGCAACTGGCAGATGTCATGGTAGATAACGTATGGTGACTACACGGGACCCCGGAATGGATAGTGTCAGACAGAGGCCCAACCTTCGCGAGCAAGTTCACTAAGGCCCTGTGCAAACGACTAGGAATAGAACCCCACCTTTTGTCGAGCTTTCACCCACAGACAGATGGGCAAACCGAATGAGTCAACCAGACCATCGAGCACTACTTGAGGGCTTTCGTATCACACCGGCAGGACGACTGGAGGCACTGGTTACCTACCACGGAATTCGCCTACAACAACACCCCTCACAGCGCTACCAGGACCTCACCATTCTACGCCTTATACAGGTATCACCCCTCCATCACCACCAAGGGGGAAACCACCTCTGGTAACCCAACTGTCGAGGAACGGCTAGAACACCTCCAAAAGGTCCAGAAAGAGGTCGAGAGCGAGTTGCAGGCAGCCAAGGAACGGATGACGGCACGCAAAGGAGGATCCATGCTGGCCTTCCAAGTTGGAGACAAGGTTTGGCTAGACGCAGAAAATATCAACCAAGGAAGGCCCTCCGGTAAACTATCCCACCAACGACTTGGCCCCTACGAGGTGTTGGAACAAATGTCCCCCCTTGCCTATCGAGTCCGTCTTCCCAAGACCCTTACCATCCACGATGTAGTCTACGCCAGAAAGCTGTCCAAGTATCGGAGAGATCCAGACAGGGTACCCGAAGCACCAGAAGGAGAGATCGACGAAGAAGGGTTTAATGTGCAGGAAGTCGAAGAAATCATCAATGGTCGACGAAGGCGAGGAAAATGGGAATTCCTGGTGAAATGGAAAGGGTTCGGACCAGAGGACAACAAATGGATCAGGGAAGAAGAGTTGGAGGGAGCGAAGGACGAAGTGCGGGCATACAAGCAGAGGCGCCTCAAAGCATCCAAGGAAAATCGCCCCAAAGCCTCACCCAAAACATCCAGGCGAGTGCTAAAAGGGGGATAATGTTGTGACTAAGCATCGGGCTCCTTACCCCGGCTGCTACCCGGCCTCCACATCACCCACTCAGTCATCCTTTCTCCGCAGAAGGTTCCAGAAGGACTATTGGTCACAGTATCGCATATATGTATTGGATTAGATATTTGTATTAGAGTAGTATATATACAGGCAGGAACTCGAAGCTGGCTCTCCAGTTCGAGTTACCTTGCCCCTCCCCTATCTCTTGGTTTCAGTGCGCTTGCGACCCCCCGCTCACAGCAACTTCAGCTCTGCCCAGAGGTTTTCAATAGGATTGAGATCAGGTGAGTAAGGAGGCCACTCCATGACCTCAATACCATGATATTCAAAACAATTGAGGCATACCTTGGCCTTGTGAGCGCTTGCATTGTCTTGCTGAAACACCACCTCTCCTGGCTCCAACCCCAAATGCTCCAGGCTAGCCATAAGCTCCTCCTCCAAAATACCGAGATAGACATGCTTGTTCAATGTACCTTCTAGTTTGCACCCAAGACCTGTTCCATCATAACCCATACACCCCCAAAACATGATAGATCCTCCACCAAAGTTCCCAGTTCCCACCACAAGGTGATCTGCAAGCTTATCCCCACCACACATCCACCCCCATTTGATCCCATCTGACCCCAGATGATTGACCTTGGTCTTGTCAGACCAGAGGACACGTTTCCAGTCCCCCACAGTCCAATGCTGGTGAGCCCTGGCGAAGGCAATGCGCTCCTCCCAGGCCTTCTTTGAGAGTTTTGGCTTTTTGACCTTCTTTACTGCCTTTAAACCCGCTGCCTTGAGCGCACAACAGACGGTTTGAGGATGTATCGACTCCCCAATAAGCTCGGAGACCTGTTGTGTAGCTTGGGCAGTGGAAACAGTGCTCCCATGGGTGACAAGATGAACGGCATAGCAGACAGCATTTGGGGAAAGTTTGCGAGGACGTCCACCAGTGGACATTTTTAGATCTGGGCAGTGTAGTGAACGTATTTTAGAGACAGTAGCATGATAAACACCAGTGTTGTGCATAATTTTGGCATAGGATTGGCCAGCATCCAGCCCAGAGAGGGCTGAATCACGCTTGGATTGTGAGATTGCCTTAGTCATGTTAAAAGTTATGTGAGTAGTGACGAGCTGTGCTGCAATGGGTAGTCTAGAGGGCCTAAATACACCCTGGAACCACCATAGTGCAATGTCTCAAATAGGTATGAAATGTGGGGCAACACATGGTGAAATCCTGCAAATCATGAAACTCACAAGAAAACTGGTCGCATATACCCCCCGTTTTGTTTCATCCACAACTCCGCCAGTTCCACTTGAAACTTGTTCAAACTATATGCGTTTTGTAGACTACATGCTGTACTATCGATCGATGTATTTTATGTAATTATACATGGGCTGGCTCCCAAGTTATGGTCTGATCTTTCCAAGCTAGGGTTTGACGCGACCGGTTTTCTTGCATACTGTATCACGGGCTGCAAAGTACATCGATGGATTCGCTTAAGTGAGGTGTACGCGCTGATAAATATCTCATTCAACTCACGCGACAGCCAACACCTTCTTTGTCTTCTCCTGCCCAACGACAAAACGAATCGAGGTGCGTGACGAGCCCCCGAGGACTGACCCCACCTGCGCTCGCGTGGTTCGCCCAGGCCGTTGCTGGGTTGTGCCAAGCTCGAGGCCGATCTAGGTCTGCTGTCGCATTTCGTACATATCCTCGCCATAGGGTGCATGTCGAGCGAAGAGGTGTCAGCCGGCTCATCGTGGTGGTCACCGAGCCCAGCCGGGGAAGTGGCACGTGACCACCAAGTGCTCGTGTAAGATTGCCGCGAGGGCGCATACACTGCTTTACAGAGCTGAAACGCGAATTAAATATGACAGCTGGAGCTGGGCAGCTGTGGTTCAATAGGTTTACTACCTAACTTTCGTGTTTGTGCCGGTGGTAATTCTTGGAACACAACAGACGTGGCTGACATCTCACTCCCAACGCAGTAGCTATAAGTCTTTATTTCCTCCTGGATCTATGTAAATGGGTAACGAAAACTCGACTCATCGGTACCCTAGTTCTATGTAGAACTTCGGGGCTGAACCACTGCACCAATTCGCTCAGGCTTGTTTTGAAGTCTTTTATATAACAATGGAACTATTCCCTACACAGACACAGGTCGACCTGACCCATGCCCCCATGCTCGTACACGTTCAAAGTGGGCTACTTTTTGGCCTTTATGACTGTTTCTAATTTCCCGCACAGCCGTAATCAAGGTCTGAACACGCCTAGATTAACGAAAAACAGCTCAGTCGCAGTGCTATCTATAGCGAAACACTAAGTCCTGGTAGGTTCAAATTATATCGATGTATGCAGGTCAGTCTGACACACCGGTGAAAAAAAATTAAACACAGTATGGGGTATGGGTTGGGGGAAATACAAAGCCCTGCACGCCCGCTGATCTCCACGTGCCCCCCCCCCCATTTACCTCCCCCGATTAGTTGTGGCTGTGCGGAAGCGTCCGCTTCAACGGGGCGCTTTCCTCTCGGCTGCGTCTGCGAGGGGGCCTGCACGCGTCTGCGCATGCACAGTAGTGTTGAGCGGATATCCTTCCGAAGTGAATCCAGCGGGAGCAGTATGTCGAGGCTAGGGATGTCAAGCGATTCGCGTAGAGGGCAGACCTGGAGAAAGTCGTAGGCTTCGAGCGGCAGCGCGGCGGGTACCGTCGAGTCCGTTGCCGCTTGGTCATCGCTTCGTTCGTCCACAATGTAGGTCCCGTTAGCGATGTACCTTTTGGTTGTACGGATGTGCGAAACACGACTCACCTCCGGGCCCCACTGTTGCACAATGGCCTTGCCATAAAGACTACCAAACCAGCGTTGGGGCTCGACCTTCGTCGTATCCCCGGTCGCGAACGTTTCAGAGGGGGAAACCGGGGATAAACCAGGCATATCTCGCGCCTGATCCTCCCCAAGCGTCTGTAATGGTCCCTCCTGCCCCGGCTCCTGCTGGTCCCCTCGCAGAGGTTTGTGGTCGACATGTTCGGTCCTTAAATGACCAGTCCACATCTGAGCGAAACGTGTTCGCATCGGTGCATGAGCGGTTCAACGCCCCACCAATGTCGCCGGTCTCCGCCCTCTTCCACACGGACCTTCTTGCCCAGAAATCCTGCTTTTCCGAAATAGCATACGCCATCCCGCAGATGACCACGGCGTGAATGTGTTTGCCTGAGATGTACAGGTAATTCCTTGCCTTTTTCATCATCTTGTCGTGGGATTGGCTGTATGCTGCCTCCAAGACGACCCGATGGTAAAGCATATGCATAGGGATCCGGTCCTTTTGATCGGATTTGAAGTCCAGATAGAGATAAAGCTGCTGGTCCGGGCAAGGGCTATTGAAGCCTGGTAGTAACGTGACCGCAAGACTTCACTGAAGGCAAACCCAGGAAAGACATCGCATACCCTTGAATCGCCCATGTTGAAAACCTTTTTGCACCTCGCATCCTGAGTCTCAACTGGGACCCTGCATATGTCCAAAGACAGCAATCATCCTCGCATTCAGGCCAAGCTGTAATATAATCAAACTCACGATCAGCACAGCGCTGAAACCTTCTCCTCCCGCCTCTTCTTGTTACGTTATGGTGTGCAAGTCCCAGGTTTCTTTACTGACACATGCATATTTTGGCTTATATCGAGCTGGATCGCTGCGAACCTTGTCCGAACGCTGGCGACGGTGCCCGATTTCCGGAGTTTTCAGCAGCGCAGGGTCCGGCTCAAGCGATCAAGAACTAGCCGTGCAGGGCATTACCCTCTCTATATAGATCCCAGTCCGGTGGTTCGGTAAGATATACACCGTCTTGCTGCTCAGGCTAGTACTGGAGAGCAGCGGAAATACGATCCAGAGTGGTATGTTACAGACCACAGAAGCAGGATTAAAGAAGAAACCCACGAAAAAAGGAGTCAAGTGAGGTGGATCTAAGGGAAGAGGGCAGAGGAAGGGGGGATGTCGCACGAAGAAAGGGTTGGTCACTGGAATAAATACAATGGGGAGGAACTGTTGCTCATCCGTTCACATCGTTCAACTTTTTGCTACTAGGCACCAAGGTACTAATTGGTGCCCGGTTGGAAAATGACAATGCATATATGCGCCATGAGTTCGTTGTAGAGGTTCCCGTGACCATGCATGGGTTCGAATATTCATAAACGTTTTCGTATCCTCGCCGCAGGGTACATGTCGAGCGAACAAGTGTCAGCCGGCTCATTATCGCTGGTTCGGCTGGGGAAGTTGTCGCGTTCCGCCCGCCTTGACCCACTAGTATTACGCCCATACCATGCTTGATTCATTACCCAAGATATGTGGTGAACTTTTATGAAGTTTGCGACCACTGAAAGGCATCCGAATGATTGTGGGCATGAGTCGGGAAGGTTACAATTCAGGAGGTTTCACGGAAATACATGATACAAACCACACAAGGGCACTTCAGTCACTAACGGGCGTAGGATAATTTCCACAACAGGCAAGGCTCTCAATCAGACGACGCGTCGAGCTGACGTTTCAGTTCCCGCAATTTCTGAAGCGATGCGAGAAGCGATTCAAGGTCTCCTTCCGGTTTTTTCCCTGATGATCCCCCGGCCTTAGGCGCGTCTTCATCTGAAGCGTCGCCCTCGTCATCCGATTTACCCTCTTCCCCGTTTCCATCACCATTATGGCCTGCGCCGCCTTCACCTGCGTTCTCATCTGGATCTGTCTCTTGGTTGGTACATGTTATTGGTGGAAATCGGGTTCCACGTACCGTTGAACACAATTCCAAGTTGCTTTCCATCCTCTCGTAACCTTTCGATCAGTTGTTGGGCACTGCTACTATCCTTTCCGATGGCATGCAGTCCATTCCACAGCTCCTGTGGCGCTGGATGCTCTCCCAGGACATCCCTCGACGAGCGGTCCTTCAGGGCAACCTTTACGAGCTCGAATGCATCACTTGAAAACTGGAGCAAGGTGTCGTTACGCTCTGCGATTCCTCTGCAGTGCTTCGCAACTATGGAGACTACGTCCAAGAATCCGGGGACAGCGTCTGCGTGAAGCTCGACCGACTCCACGGCAAGCGCTGGATCATGGCCAACAGCCAGATGCACAATCTCAGTAGCTGCCGCCACCACTACTTTCCTAAATTTCTTCCGAGAGCCAACACGGGCGAGCGCAGCAAACGCTGTACCACCATGTGTGAAGCTATGCAAATATTGCAAAGCAGGGATCCGGTTCCAGGGAATACTGCCATCTCGTGGGCTTGACTCGCCAGTGCGCATGCGCCGGACCATGGCTTGCAACAGCTCCTTGACTCCCCTCAAAGGAAACGAATCATCAGCTTCAATCATGCGTATGAGAGGCGGGAAGCAACTCGGGGTGAATAAGTTGTCGCATGGGGTGGCGTGTTGGCGTGTGATCCAGAGCTGGCCGATGTTTAGCAAGTTGAATGCTACTAATGAGTTCAGAAGTTCAAAGTTGGAGTCGCTCGCACCAAAAAATTCGATAAGTGGTATAAGGTCGCAGCTGTAATGTGCAAGTGCCGCATAGGATCCTTCACTGAAAGTAGAGCCACCATCTTGCGTGAGGCAGAAGCCCAGGGCCCTCAACAGATCTCCCAAAAACAAGATGAGGGAGTTATCGATTGTTTGGGACAAGGAAATATAGCGGATTGTGATCAATATTTGCCGGACGACTATGTATCGGATTCCGCACATATCAGAGGTGGGTGCATTGGGCCAGGCTTCTAGGTTAAACGCATCCAATAGTTCAGGTCTTTGAAATCCCAAAACTTGCTGGAGAAGCACAGGCGCAAACGCGGAATAAGCCATTACAGCAGCTTGGGCAGTCTGGACAGACGTCCCTTCCTTGACGCTTGGACGGTGATGCAGTATGTCTATCAGTACACCGAGAGGGCCTGTCCGCAAATTGTTCCATTGGATTCCATAACTTGATTTCTTCCCAAGCGGGATGGTAAACTTGTAGTCACGGCGGCTCGAGCGGCTGCTTTGAGGGTGGTGGGTGCTGACTGAATCCAATGTATTAAGTATGTCGCATTGCGCAGCTGCCCTCAAGGTATTCAGCAGACGATCGAGTGAGCGAGTCCCGACTGTCACGTGGCCTTGTGAATGGAGGTGGAGCAAAACCGAAACGTGGGCGAGCCACCGACTATAGCATGCACGGAGATTAAAAAGCTGAGTGTCCCGGTAATTTGGAGCCGCATTGCTCGTGTTGATGTCAACTATGTGGCTCTCCTGGTTCCCAGTTGCTTCGGGTTCGCGGCGCGTCATCTGGTTTGCTGTTCCTGGAACGTTTGGTAGAGTCGGATCAAGACTAGGGAGGCTAAGAACCGCTATCCGGATAATCTCCATCCCGATGGACAGGTGACTCGCGCATGCATCGGCATTGAAATTCGGGCCTTCAGTGCTCCACAAGCTTTCAGACATGCTCAACAGCTCGAATGCGGATATCTGCCACAGAGGAGTGATGAATAAGCTAAGAAAGTACATCTGCATTGAATAAAATTCACCGGAAGTCCAGTCTGCGGGTCCACAATCAAGCGTGTCTGGGTTATTGTGCTCGAGAAACCGAGTCTATAGCGGTCCGGATGGTGGGCGTTCATCTCTTCTTGGTATGAGTGCCGTATATGGGCCGCAAGGGCCAGTATGGCATTCAGATATCGCGCTGCAGATACTTCGACGCTACCAGCCAATATAAGGGAGCCAGTCGTGAGTCGTTTGAAACGCTTCGTGACGGTAGAAATCAGCGAGGCCGTAGTGGTGTCATGGTTGAGCTGCAGAGGGATGTTATAAAACTGATTCTCTGAAGGAACCCCATGTGGACTAGGGAGGCCTGTCTTGTCCGGGCCAGCACCAGGTGTGTAGTGCAGTCCGGCTAGCGCCTCATACGAGCAATCGATGATGGTGGGGTCGCGAGCGTTATTTGTTAGCCAGAGTAGGGCCTGTAGATCATGCAGGGTCGGGTACTTTGACGTGGTCTCTTGCTCTTCACGACGTCGACGAGATAGGGCGACAGCCACTCCACGCAAATACCCAGATATTTGCGTAACGAACGGGCAAAACTCGTACACCGCACCCAACACTGCGGTCACCACGTAGAACAGTGATGTGGTGCCCATGATGGCGACTAGTACGACTGCTATCACGGTGTCCAATGTCCAGAGATAAATCACCAATCCGACGGCAAAGAACAACAATGAGGCGTGTAGGAGCGAAGGGAGGAGCGCGATTATATGCAATGCCCACCATCGCTCTAGCCCTTCCAGTCGATCCTGACGAAGGAGGGCATGACTATGTGGTGCCCGGGGGCGAGATGCTAGGAACGCGTTAAGCCATTCCTTGCCGAGCATAGCCACGAGAGCAGCAGATAGTGAAAGACCAAGAGCAGTAAACCATATCCCGTTAATCCAACGGGCTGATGTCGTCGGGGTGAAGGCGGGGACACTAGGAGAACCTTGCTCGCCGGAGAGGGGAGGAATTCCGAGCTCGATGCGATGTTGTGACTGTGCGATGAGAAGAAGCAGCGCAACTGAGGCATCAGCCGGATCTTGTTGTAATAGGTTCTTGGACTCGATAAGAAATGCGGTGAGGATAGCAGAGAACAATGCTGCCTGTGGAATGGGCGCTCAGCTTGGTTTTAGGTTGGAAATGCGCTCAAATGACCGTACAAATAGTAATAACATATCCAGGCTTGAGTGCCGAGTTTTGACCAGTTCTTGATCGTACTCGTCTGCTTCTTCGAGATATGACTTCCATATCGCGGCATCTTGCGCAAGCTCCTCGCCCGGTTTATCCGCCGCCATGCGCTCATACGCCGGCGCTGGGCGCCTAAAGTCGGGGCGCGGCTGGTTAGCAGCGGATGGATACTCCTTATCCTTATTCTGTAGTGAAATGCAAAATATTATGTGGTACAATGTTCGCGTATAACGGAACATTGAACAACTTACTGTCGAATCGTCCTTCCCGCCACTGGTCTTGCTGTTCTCTGTTTCATTAGACTCCGTTTGTGGCAGAGTGAACCTGTACCCGCTTATTGTTATATCGGGCTGTTGTCATCAATAATTAGTAGTGATGGGATGTTCAGGTCCCAAACACTCACGTTTTGATCCTCTTCGCAAGCTATGTTCGTAGACATGGTGGTACGGTGCAACCAACAAATCGAGCGCCGGGCGGCGTGAAGAGCCCATCGCTTAGCCCGAACGGGACGGCTCAGTCGGATCGGGGCGCTGCGGCTCACCCTGAGCCCCCCGAAATTAGTTGAAGTCCCCCAAATCCGGAGCCGGCAACTTGCGTATCCGGCTAGTTGTTCGCGACAATGCAGACAAGCGTGTGGCATAAGCCCCAGAAGAGCTGTATACATCCGAGTCTGCTGGCACCAGAGACAGTAGATTAGGGTGCAAAGACTCGCCAAAGCACGATGGCAGACATACAACACAAATGAAAACATCGCAAGGCATTGGCTCTCCTAGTACCCCCGTGCTATCCCTCACCGACACACCCTCATTACAAGATCATATCATGAATTTGATGGGCCCCCGGGTGCGCACCGTAAAGCTTAATCACCTGTAAATGGAACCTCCACACCACCCTCTTTGGATAACGATTCATACCGATTCACAAAGGAATCTCGCATTTCCGTCAGCAGCTGCATGCCTGAAACGGAGCATGACTGAGTCGAATCGGGAAAGTCTCGTGTGGGCCCAACTTGTCGCGGACGCCCGCCGTGAGGCTGCTCAGAGGCCGCATACATGAACCGTTCCAAGCTGGCACACAGCGCCGGGATAAAAAAAAATGAGAGTTAAAATTGTATTCGTATGTATGTTTAAGTCACATTTAATGTCGATAAAAGACAGCATTATGACGCGACGCCATTGCACGATAATGAGAGGTGAGAAACGCAAAGAATGTCAGGTCGCATATACGTATCTTATAGGAGAAGCCCAAGTGAAAAGAGAGAAGTGACGCCATAGGGTACCGGGCAATGAACGTTGTAGTTGGCAAGCCCAAGGCTTGGATCGTGCGGTTCCATCGTTCCGCAGCGTGACGTTGAAAATTTCGATATCACATGATTCGAACACGATCATTGTCGAAAAGGGATAGGCGCCCCTGCAGCGTTCGGTGTGCTATATCCCGCACTGCTCTGAGTTGACCGACGCAACCGCGAAATGGAAGATATTGGGTTTATTGTACTACAACACTCTAGAATACCTCCCGGCAGTATAGAGTCGCTGCTGGAAATAGGAACGCCATCCCACTTGTTCACGGGGGCTAAGAGAGTCGCGCTCATAATCGTACCGTCCTGATTGGGGATGGTTGTAATCCTCAAGCTACTGCAGTTTGCCAAACGAGTCATGCCCTCGTGGTCACATTTATTATTGAGGGATTTGCAATGGGCGCGCATTCCGAACGTCGTGGTTTTGAACCTTGCTGTTTGCCCACAGTAAGCGGAACGGTGATAGCCGTGTCGTTGGAGTCTGCCAAGGTAATTGTGATTCGATCCGAGGAGGAGTTCGAAACGACCGATTCACCGGAATCGACAAGCCACAGAAAATTACGAGCCCATCCACTAAAATGAGCCATGCAGCTTCCGCGTTCCGGTGGAAAGCCAAAGTTTTCACGGTACGTTCGGTTAAACTCCAGAGATGCCCAGAGAGACTCCGAGGTTGAAGTCACAAATGTGACGTTGTGCAGCGCCGTCTTGATCGTTGCGTGAAGCCATAGGTCGGCAGGTCCGATAAGTTGGGTCGCTACGTACATAGCGATACCCATCACGACGTTAGTTGCGGAGCGGTACGGCACTCTCGGGCGCAGCTTGCCTTTGAGCAAATAACGCACAGCGTCACATAGAAAAATCATGCTAGAGATGTCCAAGGCTTGAATTGATGTATTCAGCTTGTTGCTCGCTGTGAGACGTGTGAACGATCCACTGAAGTGGAGTTGGACATGACCGGTTGTCCTCTTGCTCCATGACCCAAATGTAAGCGATATGGCACGTGATCAACGACATTAGGATGGGACTTGTAGTGCTATAATAGTACTCTATAAAATGTGGAGAATCATTCGTATTGTTCAATGAAACCTCAGGCTGCCTACTGACAATGAAAGAAGTGGCTGTAAGCACTCTCAGCGTCGCGCTTTCCACTGTGCCGTCCCATTTCTTTGTGCCCTCTGCATCTACAAGCAGGTATCCATCACGAGGCGCCTCGGCAAGGGAGATTCGGCGTTTAGCCCACAACCAAGCAAGCACAGCCGAGTCGAGTCCAGAAGTAAGGATCAAGACGACAAGGGTCGGGAGGAGTGTGCCGCAATCCAAATGGCGGTGTCGTGTCTGGGATAATTCAAGCAGGATGGAGCGCTTCTAGCCCGAGAGCGGCGGATCTTGGTAGGTTGGCGAACGCTGATGCAGGACCGTTACCTTCATGTTGGCCAGCGGGCGTATCGGTCAGCGGTTTATTTTGCCTGGGTCCATTATTCCTTCCGGTAGCACTGACGGCGCCAAAGACTAAGGAAAGGGCCTGAGCCACAACTATCATGCCCGACTAAGAAGTTGAAAATACCTGGTGAGAAGATCGCAGTCCGAGCACGTGGAAAATGGGGGGCGTAATAATGCAAACGGAGTCGTACTCACTTATAACCCAAAATCGCAGACGCATCCACGATGGTTCTGATAGGGGGACATGAAAATTCCTGGAGCGACGGATCCCATTCAATTATCGCTGTCAACTAGCCATTGGCCGATGCTGTGAGGTTCCTGAAACCGCATAAATGCGAAGGACGACTTTCTCGGAAACGGGAAAAAATAATTGGCCGAAATCTAATCCCCGGAAATATTATATGGGCCAGCGGGCGTAGCAGATTGTCTTTCGTGAGCTTGTACATCCGAATTTCGTAGATAGTAGATAGTTTTAGGTTGAGACCGTGTGGTAAATATATGAGTAGCCACAGAATTCCTAGCCTAGGCGGGTCGATTCATGACGTAGGTGACGATTGACAATCTACCCAGGGACAGTAGCTAATTCTATATGCGACAGCTATGAGCAAATTAAAGAATCCCCAAGTTTATATCGCAACAGAGGAATATCGTGGCGGTTTAGTCGGCGTATCGGGCAAGACAATGAGCTGGCGGTGGGGGTCGAGAACAAGTTACCAGGTACCACGTGACAGATTCCCCTATTCTCTATTTTCGTGCCCCTTCGTCAGCAATCGGGGCCTCTCCCGGATCGAAATCTTGGACAGACCAGAATTCATGTTTATTCAGTGGGGATACTAAGAGATACAGTTGTGCAGGTGGAAACGAAAATGTAACGATAAATGGTAATATAAATGCAAGGTATGGACCTGAATCGTCCACATTAAAAATGTTGACTTGATTCAACATTAATTTCAGCCCTCCTCTTTCAGTCTATCAGACGTCTACCCGTCTCAATCTTCACTTTTCACCAAGCCTGCCCCGACTCGAACCACACCGGATCAAGTGTTTCACGACAACGACGCGAGTCCGAACATTGCTCTACGAGGAACAGTCACGCGGAGCATGTCTCCGTTGAACTCGGCTCGGATGTTGGCCATGTCTGCATCGTAGCCAAACGAGATGCGGCGCTCAAAGTGTCCCGCTGTTAAACAAACGTCAGATACGATAAGTAAACGGTAAATAACTGAGAGGGACTAACCACCATCGTCATTATCGTTATAATTATCCGCAACAATCACCAATACGCGCCCTCGCCTCGTCCCGATAGTGATCCCATCAGGATGGAGTCCAGGCAACCTATCTCGTCTATCAATCCCAACCCTCGCCGCTCAACAACAGATCACCAACTCACCGAACAGTAATCGCCCAGCTCCCACCATCCCCCACAACCCCAACTCTGTCCACAGGAGGGACCTCCTCAACCCTAACCTCCAACGGCTTCCTCGGCGCATGGTGCGGCAAAAACGGGTACTCGTACGCAGGCGGGTGTACCGGGGGCGTATGGACGTGCGGAGGCGGAGCAATGGGTGAAGACATCATACTCTTCTGCTGCACAAGGGCTTCGACGGGTGTGTGACCGACGAGCGGGAGTGAGGCCGTGCTACCCCGTTGGACAAGAGTCGATCCAAAGTCGAGTGAGAGGTTTGCGCGGCGGTTTCGCGGCGGATCGGTCTGCCGAGTAGGCTCCTGGGATATTGGGCCATGAGTATGCCGAAGCGCAGTTGGCGTCATTTCGATCAGCGCTGGAGTAGGGGCTGGAGGCGGTGGAGGCGGTGGTGGGGGAGGCGGCGTCGCAGCCAAACTCCTCGCCGACTTGCCAGGGCTAACCGCGTGGCCCGAACTGCCTCGCCGCCTGAACGAGAAATATGACGCCACGCGCTGTTCCTCGGGACTTTTGGGGCTCGCCGCACCCGAGTCCGCTGAGCCAGACCTAGGCGTCTTGACCGTAGGTGAGCCCATGCCGGGGATGTGCAGACCCATTTCACGTAAGCGAGCGTTCCAGCCTTGGAAAGCAGTGGTTTCCGCCTGGGCGCTGCTCGTTTGGGTCGGAGGAAGAGAGAGAGTGAGAGAGTCGGGTACAGGTGCAGCGGTGGTGGCGGTCGTCGAAGCAGCGGGCAGGACGAATGGCATCTCGCGCTGAGAGCCGATCGAGGCGTGGCGTTTGCCGCCGGCACGAGATGACATTCGTGAGGTGAGCTGTGGGCGCGTGAGGCGCGGGCTGATTTGGAGGCTCGGGCCCGAGCCGGACACGGCGTTGCTGTTATTGGGAGGGGTAGTCACCGTCGGTGGGGTAGGCGGGATGAAGCTGGGAGAGAACTGGGCAAGAGGCTTGGGGAGGGTGACGGTAGAAGCAGGCTGACTGGAAGTTGATGATTGCGGGTGGCTTGAGAGTTCTGCCGACTCGGATCGCGAGAGGTCTGGAGTCTGCAAACTCGACATCGTACTGTCTGTTTTGAACGGGACTTATAATTAACGAGGCCTGTTGGGAACGACAGATATCGTGGTAGTGATTATGACGGGCGGTACTCACCACTATCATGCCGCCCATGTTCTCCACCATCGGCCATTTGCTCCATGAGTGAGTAGTTGGCCGAGCTTTTGGTATGTACATCTACAGCACCTTCGAGGGTCGAAGCAGCAAGCACTCCAGGCGAAAATACAGAAAATGAGGCGAGTCCAGAGGGAGTCGTGCTCATGAGAGTACTGTGTGGTAGTCGTTGCTGGAATTAACTGAGCTCCATGGAACGATGAGTTGCCTTGAGTGGAGCGGAAGGTGGCCGGAAGCGACAAATCACGTGAACGGAGGTGGTCATCCGGCAAACGGCCGATCGTGCCCGCTCGACATCGTCCGGGGTATATCCGTTGAATCGTTCATGTATTCAATATCAACATTATTTCGTACTTCACACGATCAGTCCGTCCACCCGTACATGTGTAATTTTGCGCAACGAATTCACCCCATAACCATGAGACAACAACCTCAGACCGCTGCCCCATCCGGAACCTCCATATCGTAGTCCAGGAAGTCTACAAGCGAGAATAATTTCGGCTTAATCCCATTTGAACCTTTACTCACCCTGTATACGCGACTTGATTACGTTCTCGATGGCACTGTAATTGGGTCAACACAGCTGTGAGACGATACAAATAAAACACACAGAACCTTTGATGTGCATCACTGATATCATAAGTGTGCAAGGCAGCCCGATCTTTGAAGTAGGCGACGAATCCTGGCGCGACGCCCTCTGGATCAGCTCGAGAGCGTAAACCAGTTGGGACTCACCGAAATTAAAGCCCTTGGCTCTCGCATCCGACATAGGCGCACTGAACTGCATCGGCTTCAGCGGTCCTGGGCTGGTGTGACTAGGGAATGAGGTGTTGATATACCGTGCAACTCACCCGGGACATTCTTCAATGAATCGATGATGTCCTGCTTCGCCTGCTCCAGGTCGGGTTGCTCCCGGACCTTAAAATACACTGCCAGCAGTCCGGTGAGGTGTTAGGTGGTAGGTGATAAGGCGCATTTGCTTCACTATTTGCATATAGTCACATACCGAGATGGATGATCATGGTCGATAGCTCAATGACGCCACGTGTTTGGTGCTGTGTGTTACATCCGCCTGCCCGGATGTAATGGGCCTTAAAGCCACCGTCGAGAATGCGACGACAACTGGACCGTCTCTATCACCTGTTTTTCCGAGGAAGGCCCTGAGTACTAAGTATCTCGTTTTCCTTCTGTTCAATATTTGAGAGGTTTCTCTTGATTTGCAACGAAAGGAAGCCAGTCCGAGTATCTTTTGTCCCAGGATTTTGATATGTGGCTTGCACGACGGATGCTCTCAATCTTTTGGGCTCTTCTTGTGTGTTGTTTCGATGCACTACGGTCTCTCTTGTATCTGCTATCGTCGTCTAGACTGTCTTAAAAATTGGTCGAATCCTTTGATCCTCGACGAACTAAACAGAATTCTGGTCGACTTTCCCTCCTGACCTAAAACTCTGTCGTTTACCGATGTTTTTTTTTTTTTTTTTTTGAGTCATGTTTATACGTCCGTGAAGCCCGAGGCTTATGTAGACCATACAAAGGGCAGAGGGGAGGAGACGAGGACCCAGAAATCTACTGCGCCTCGCGCCAACTATCCCATAGGGCCCACCTGGTCCTTGCTGCCCGACAGACGAGCCTACGCCCCCCTGTCGTCCAGACCCTGGGTCTGTTTTAAGCTTGCGACCAGGCTCCTTCCATGCAACGTTAATCAGAACTTCGGTTTTTCCAAGGTTGGTATACGGACTGTTCGGCACTCTGAGAGTGGTAGTGTTTTTAGTAAGGTGCCTGTATGGTGCGTTATCTGGTGTTTGGCTACGGATTGAATGTCTACATCACCTGTGTGTCATCGCGAGGGGGCTGGAGAAATCGTCTTGTCTCGCGAATATAGGTTATGAGGTGCGGTACTGCCTCCGAAGAGAGGAGCGAGGGTAGTGAGTCCGGTTTACCGATGTTGCTAGTACTCACTAGTCATCCCATACTACCCATGATACTTCACTTCGTCTGGAACTTGACATATGCCCCTACCAACGTCTTGATCTCGTTGTCCCCAACACAGTCCGTCCATCTGTTTATTATGGTATCAGATACAAGTCAAATCGGCTCGATGTCCTGCATTTCCCGAGGTCCTCGAGCGAAGTAAGTAAGTGTTCAGTGTGGAGAACGTGTAGACGTCAACAGCGCTCACTTCAGGGACTGCTTCCAACCGCACCTCGGGCTCTCGGGGTCGAGTCCGTTCACCCACAGGCAGTGGGTTAGTTCATGTGATTTAATCGAAAAATATGGGCTTGCTGAACTCTCGCTGTCCTCATGGTGGGACTAACCTATAATAATTATAACAATAATCGCGAGAGTTAACTTCCACTCTAGCCTGGCCCCTCCCTAATTGCAATGTATCGCATGCAGGTTACCCACCAGAGTTAATGCGGCTACGCACCAGGTGAGAAGATCCTACTACTCGAATTTTGGTGGACATCAACCACGCGCTGCCGCCGTCGGCCCAAACCTGAGGTTCGAAAGCCTGGGTCTCTCCCTCAACTGTATTGTTAACACATTCTTCCCCATAAGATGCCGCCCATTTATAGTTCGGAGCGACCGTCATTGGCGACTAGCGACGCCTACCAGTCCTTGGCTGCCGCTCGGGGCGTGCTTTCTCGGAGCGTTGAACACTATGTCATCACGTGTTCTGAACTTGAAGTCCAGTTTCTCGCACTCCGCACCCCGTTCGCCGTATACCTGGATGTCTTGCGCCAAATAGCTGCAATCTTCGATACGACCTTTCCACTGTAGGAATCCAGGGCACTTAATGTGAGTTCGGGACTACTAATTGCACTTTTTAGGGGTTCCAGGGTGTGCTGC
>WSTK01000603.1:0-20134 GCA_019616945.1 Ceratobasidium sp. 414
GTTGCGGCTCCGAGTCTTATAAGAGCCGCGCTTAGTCCTAGGGTCATGTGACATGCTTAGTCAGGTCGGGAGTCGGGTTAGCATTACCATGGAGAGTTATTGCACGCCCGACTTTTGTAACCACGGTAACTGTAGCGTGTCACGTGATAGGCAAACAGCCCGTCATGACGTTACATGGGTCATGACAATTTTCAGCCATATGACGATTGGGTATTATTATTTTTCAGCTCAACACAATGATTGCGACCCAAGCCGATGTGAACCAAACTCTATGTCCGGTGGTCGTTAACAGCGAAATTTGTAGGTACTTGCCGACACAGACAGTGCTCTGATCTCACGACCTTATGATAGTGTCTGGCATCGCTCTGAAAGATACTCTGGCCATAGCATCTATCTCACATGGAACCTCTAGGGCTTTGATCAACGCTACGCTTAAGAAGCTGAAACGCGTACAAGGTGCCTCGTGGAATAGACATCACGTGTGTCTACCGGACACTAGAACCAACATCACCCAAGATGCACTCGCATGGGTTTGCAGTGCCGAAGCAAAAGAGTCAAAAGGGGCGAAAATCTTACTCCTGATCGGTTCCACCAGGGCTGGTAAGACCACAATCGCCCACACCGTTGCCCAACAATGCGCCGAAGGAAAACAACTCCTGTCATCATTTTTCTTCAACCGAGAGGTTGAAGGTAGAAACAGCCCAAGCGCGTTGGTCACCACTATGGCTGCCAACCTTGCCCAATGACCTGGAAATAAACGCTTTGCTGAACGAATAGCCAATGCGATCGAGGAAGACCCAGGGCTCCCTCTCACCTCATTGTCTCGCTAATTCGAGGAGCTAGTTCTCAAACCGTGCCAAGAATGCCCTATTGAAGGGCCACTTGCAATCGTTATTGACGCTCTTGACGAAGCGTGGGATAAGGATGTAGACATGGACATGCTTCAGATTCTCTGAGACAATATTGCTCGCTTGCCTAGCTCAATTCACATCTTCCTGACCTCACATATGCAGCCGGAGTTGGACGGTTTATGTCACAAGTCGCATGTTCGCGTGGTTAACCTAGACACATCGACCGAGACAAACCAGGACGATCTCGCGCTGTTGATCTCACACAGGTTCAATCAACTCGAACTTGATCGAAACATTGGGGACGGCTGGCCGGGCAAGCAGCTGCGAGAGGAGTTCGAGGCTCGAGCAAATGGTAATTTCCTGTGGGCGGAGACCGTCTGGAACTTTCTGCGTACCAGCAGCGACCCTACCTTCAAGCTCCACAAGCTTCTTGCACCATGCAACAAGGGCATGAGTGCCGCTGAGCAACATATGGACAAGGTCTATGCTACTATACTAGCGCGCTGCAACTGGGAAGACGATGGCTTCGTGGCTGAATGCCATCAACTCATGGGTACCACGGTAGTCAACAAGGTCCCACTGATGATACCCGCACAAAGGGCACTCTTTCAGGGACAACCAACGGCATCCGATTTTACTCTCCAGAGGCTCAGTCCTCTTCTTCCGGTCACAAGCCTAACACAGTGCAGTAGCGAGTCAGCTCCACTAATGCACCAGTCCCTTCGAGATTTCCTAGTCAACCGAGTGGGGAGTTCACCAGGATACACAGAATTCCAGATCGTTGAAAAGGAACATAGTCAGAATTTAGCACTTTTATGTCTTGGTATCTTGAATCGGGAACTACACGATGACATGTCTGGTACTGGGTATCTTGCAAGGAGCCAGAATGAAACACCTGGAATTCCTGAGATCAATGCCCACCATATGACCGAACAACTGTGGTATGCCTGCCAGTTCTGGTTAGAGCATATCACAGATGTCGAGGTTTCCTCTCTTGGTACAATTGGAGACGCTTTAGAGCAATTTTCGAATCATAAATCGATTATATGGATGGAGCTAATGGCTGCGAGGGGGATGTATCGAGGTTTGTTAAAGGCGCATAACTGGGCTCAGGTGAGTAGGTGATCTGGGAGTATTTATAACTCAGCAGCTGATATTTGTTGTGGGTAGGGTAACTTGCACCCGATTGCACCGAAAATCATGGGCTACACCAAGAAGCATGCGACTGCCTGTGTATCACTCGCCACTCACCTGATATACGAAGATCATCGAGAGGAGGCGGCCCATGCAATAGACGAGGCAGCAAAGCTGTACCAACTTCGACTCACTCCGAAAATCTGGAAAAAACCTGACTCTGTGCTTGCCAAATCGCTTAACTCCGGCTCTGTCTGCCTCTTCGACCCAACCTGCAGCGATGAAGCGCATACACCGAGCCAGGATGCAATGAAGTATCGTTTTGCTGCGACAGACGGTCCTTTTTCATCCATTTCCAACCTCACTATATCTCTCGACACCCTCTCGGTGTACCCTCACTTCAACCATGATCTTGCTCAGTCCCTCCATAATCTATCCGCCCAGTTCCTGCAGTTGGATCGTAAGGAAGAAGTGTTGCGAGCCTCGCAGTCTCGCTGGGTGTTTGCTTGCGTCTTGACCTTAGGTCCATTGGATGGGTGATCCAGGGATCAGATCCTTGATGTATGCGCCATATATGCGCTATATATGCATAGTAATCGAGTGGCTAAGTACTTTTAAGCCACAAGGCGACGAAGTTTGATCAGGTGGCTTCATGCTGCAAGCCGCGAGATCCTTGGAAGGTGGGTACCTGGAGGCTCTAGTGAGAGGGTTGCTAGCCCTATAGTGCGATAGTAAAGTGACATGGATACTAAGCATAACACAGGGGGAGTACTCCCCTGTGCACCCTGGAAGGGTGACTATAGCGAGGAAGTGACAAGGCGAAGCAAGCTGAGGGACTCAGGCTTGCTTCATGGTCTATTTATACTAAGGATATACATCTGAGTCATACTAAGAGGAGTGGCAGATGCTAGTCATTCGACATGCAGAGCTGCATACATGTGCCGATCCTTCAGAGTCATACAGGGTGGTGCCAACCATAGACGGATTGGCGACGATCCTAGTACTAAGTCTAAGCCACCAAGCCACAAGAAGAGGACAGAAGCGAAGAAAGGGGGCCAAAGGCACCCAAATGAAGCAGAAAAAGTTGGGGGCTTGTTACGCTAGTAACAGCTCACAACAAGAAGGGCTCGCGGCAATTGAACAGGCGGTGGCGGTTAACCGCCAAATTGTTAGGGAAAACCCGGATGCTCTTAATTCTAGACTCGCTCAGTCTCTCCGCAGTCTCTCAACCCACCTTTCCAACCTAGGTCGTCACGAAGAAGGTCTTAGAGCCATTCAGGAGGCAGTAACGGTTGGCCAACTTCTCACCACGGACAAATCCCCAGCACTGATATGCGATCTGGCCACGTCAGTCTGTACCCTCTCAGCCAAGTTATCAGAGCTAGGGCGCCGTACTGAGGCACTCTCGGCGAGTCGAGAAGCGGCAGCGCTCTACCGGCAGCTTGCAACCATTCAGCTGAGCGCATTTACTCACAACCTCATCAAGTCACTCTGGCATGTTTCAATCCACCTTTGCGAGCTAAATCGCCACCAAAAAGCACTCAAAGTGGTGCAAGAGGGAGCTAAGCTCTGCTCCGAGTTGACTGCTGGTCAGCTGGTCACATATGCGCCCAAACTTCTTCAAGTTCTCCTCAATATCTCAACTTTTTTCTCGAGGCAGGGCCAGCACGCAGGGGCACTTGCAGCCGGTCAGGATGCAATGTCCCTCTACTGAAGGCTTTCCGCAGACCAACTGGCCATGTTTCAATACGAACTTGTCAAGTCTCTCCGCAGGGTCTCTTTCCATCTTCGTAACCTAGGTCACTACAAAGAAGCGCTCATGACGATGCAAGAGGCAACCAAGCTTTGTATGCAACTTGCCACAGATCAGCAGGCATCGTTCACCCCGAAACATGCACTTTCGCTTTACGATCTCTCGGCCAAGCTCTCCGAGTTGGGCTGTCATGGAGAAGCGCTTGTGGCAAGCCAAGAAGCGGTCAAACTCTATCAGAAACTGGCCGAAGAACACCCAGATTCACATACATTCTGCCTTGCAAACTCGCTTCGGAGAGTCTCCATCAGCCTTCATAACCTGAATCGACACCAAGAGGCGCTCAAAGTAAAACAAGAAGTGACAAAGCTCTGTCAGCGACTTGCACCAGGTCAGCGAGCAGAAATTATCCCTGGACATGCTCTGTCATTTCATAATATCTCAGCAAAGCTCTCCAGCCTGGCTCAACATACAGAAGCGCTCCTGGCAGCCCAAGAGGCAGTAGTGCTCTATCGACAGCTCACCACGGACCAGCCAAATGAGTTCACACTCGACCTTGTCAAATCCCTCTACAGGGTTGCGGTCGCTCTCCATACCTTGTGTCGCCATGAAGAGGAGCTCACATCCATTCAAGAAGCAACAAAACTCTATCCACAACTTTCTTCAGACCAGCGGACCTCATTCGCTCCCAAACATGCTCTACTCCTCCTGGACCTCTCGACGTTCTTTTCTCAACTGAGTCGGCATGAAGAAGCACTTTTAGTGTGTCAGGAGGCGGCCACCCTCTACCGGCAGCTTGCTATAGATCAGCCGGCGGACTTTACTTATGATCTTGCCAAGTCACTCCGCCAAGTCTCAAGCTACCTTTGCGGTATGGATCGCCACCAAGAATCGCTCACGATCATGCAAGAGGTGATCAGGCTCTATCCACATATTACTGTCGATCAACTGGCACTACTTGTCCCCGAGCACGCTCGAGCTTTTCAGAACCTACCCGCTAAACTGTCTCACCTGGGTTGCCTTACCGAGGCTCTATCGGCAGCTCAAGAGGCAGTAGCACTCTACTCGCAGCTTAACGCAGAGCAGCCAGCTGTGTTTGCCCTCGATCTCACTGAGTCATTCCACACAGCTTCGATCTGTTTCCGTGATTTGGGTCATCACAAAGAGGCACTCGCCGCAGTACAAGAAGGAATCAATCTATGTTCGCAAATTCCTGCCAACCAGTTGGTTGCATTAACCCCCCAGCTTGCTCAAACCGCCCGCCATCTTTCGGCTCATCAGCAAAAAAATCCTGAACTAATTTGACCCAGAATAGTGGAATTATCGAATTACGAAGGGTACATACTATTTTGGGCAAAATTAGTGGGTTGAACAGTAACCTGGGGTGGCCACAGTGCACCCGTAGTCTGAGTTCAAATTAGTGGATTAGTAGATTAGCCCATTACTTCCAAAAAGCAGGTTTAGTTGTGCTTATTGGCATTGACTAATGCGGCCCGGAGAGCAGTTTTTCACACTAATTTAGGAGAACATTATCTATTTTCACAGCATTTATAATACATTGGGACAAAAAATAGGACAGGATGCACCTGCTGAAGCTGGCGCTGTTGCAGCTGGTGTACAAACCATGACTAAAGTGGCAGGTCAGTTGGGCGTGGTGATGTTGCGGAGTGTGGCCTCACCATTGCCATCGTGTATGAGCACAGCATCCAGGGCAGACAGCAGTAGGTGTTGGACAACATAGTCAGACGTGGCAGCCTCCAGGGCGGCAGGACCACCAGTGGGTTGCAAAGGGGTCAGACACGCTGGATATGGTCTCTAGGTGGTGCAGGGTTAATGGTATGGACTGCAACGACGTAGAGCATGGTCTCACCTAGGCACTGCAGTTGGGGCGTGGCGACTTTTCAAAGACAGTGGTGTCAGTTTGGTACCATGCGGGGCAAGGGGCAGGCTCACCTGTGCTGCCACATGTGACCACGACATCTGGGTATCGGGCATTGTGTACAGGCGGTGGACGCGTTGGAGAGGGTGGAGCTGGTTGGATGTCATGGCAGCACCAAGGACGTGCTACACATTTGGTGGAGTGCACGGGCAAGGTAGCAGCAAGCCAGGCAACATGCAGAATAGCCTGCAAGGTGCAGGATCGCCTAGACACTGTGCAGCTCGGGGACAACAGTCAGGCGCATTAAACATGGGCTTGGATGCAATAAAGTCAGCTGGGCACTAGGGTAGCGTGAGGATCAGACTCACCTTTGCCAGCATCAGAGCAATGGGGCATCACGCCTAAGCAATATAAGTACAGTGTCGGGGGCAGTGGGCACGTCGCAAGGTGGTGTGGTGTGGTGGAGTTGGTCTGTTTGTGTTGGGAGCCAACAATCACGTGATGGTTGCGCATAAGCGCCGGCTCGAAACTTTTTTCGCAAGCTCGAGTCGAACACCTCGAGTCGGCCCTTAACAACATCCAGCGGATAATGGGATACTCCTGTACGCCAACTAATCAGCTAATTACAGCTAATTGTGCTCCAACGCAAACTAAGTGAGCTACCGGCTTTCTGGAAGGGGCAGAGTGGCCTGAAAAAGAACCTGCCCAGCTAATTCCACTCAGATTAGGCATCAATTCACTAAAGCTGACGTGTTTAGAGCTCTAGTCCTAAAGGACCCCGAATTTGAATGAATTTGGAAGGTACCCCACTAAATTCAACTGAATTAGTCAGGGCGAGTTAGATCCGCTGGGCGTTTTTTCCTGATGCTTGCCTCTTCGAGCTGGGTCATTACTTAGAGGCGCATATAGCTAGTCAAGAGGCCGTTACACTTTATCGGCGGCTTTCTAGAGATCGTCCAGACGTGCTGTTCACCTATAACCTGGCCAAGTCCATCAATCGGCTATCGAATAGCCTCTTCAAACTGGGCCGGAACGCGGAAGCCCTCGTAGCTAGTCGGGAGATGGTAGAACTACGTAGGGAACTTGCGAAAGGCCAACCGGCTGTATTTAAACCTGAGCTTGCCTGGTCTCTTCAGGAGTACTCGCTCAAACTCCTCAATTTGGGCTGCTGTCAAGAAGCCCTCCCCACGATGCGAGAGGCAGTGGAGCTCCGCCGCCAGCTCACTAGGGACCAGCCTACGACGTTTACTCCAGATCTCGCCACGTCTCTAACCAGCCTCTCGGTTTGCTTTTCCATGCTGAATCTCCACAGCGACTCGCTCGCAGTGAGCCAAGAAGTCACGGAGCTTTATCGTCAGCTAGTAAAAATCGATCCAACTCATATGTCAAAGCTTTGCACGTCTCTGAATCGTGTGTCTTTCTGCCTCACAAAATTGGATCGCAACAAAGAGGCTATGGCGGTTAAAGAGGAGGCAGATTATCTTCAAGCACGGGGTTAAGGAGCATAAACAAGGATGGATATGGGTATGTATTTTCCCGAGACAATATTGCCTCGCGTTTGACCCTAGTGTTTGACGTTTTCAGATGGAACGTCGATCATCCTGGCCCACACGTTTCCGCCACAACCTCCCCGAATTTATGCAAAAACCTTTTTCCTTTTTTTCCCCCAATTGTTCCGACGACTTCATCTCCATGTATGTTTGACAAACTGTAGGCTTGTCTATTCTTTCTCGGGTCGTAGTCAGTGAGCCGACTTGTTTGATATGCGTAGTTGTTGTGTTGGGAAATTGTATGTTTGTATGCGTATCAGACTGCAACCAAAAAACCGAGACCTGACAAGTCAAGGGAGATAGTGCTAGATTTTCGCCTGCGAGGATGCACCAGGAGACAAGGTGGTGCGCAAATGTACTCGATGTCGGACTTCTAAAGCCAAAAAGGTGACAACAAAAGCCGGCGTCTCCTTGTTTAGGGCAGGCCGTGCGGCCAAATAAACAGCGCCTCGGCCCCTTTCTGAAGCCCACAAAATACAATTTAAACACGGATAGAGTAAGAAAACACTAGGCATGTCTATCCCTTGGTTCATCACCAAAATGTAAATACAGTACACAGGTAAAGAGCGACAAAAGTATAAAAAAAGAACAAAATCAAGAAAGACACGGCATGCAGGTACACAGATCCGCCCAGAGATTACCCAGAAGAAACCGTGTGGCATAGTAAATAAATCAAGAAAAGGATGTTAAATAAAAGAAGGGCATATTAAGTCCTGGAATGTGCAGGTTCAGTACAGAAAGAACGAAAACCAATAACAGGCTACGACCCCATATAGCCAATCCTCCCAAACGCATCCACCACTTGTTGAACGTCGGACCTGGACGTCTTTGTCCCCGTCGTCTGCGCATTCTGCAATAACCCACTTGCGCCCTTCCACACCTGCTCAAACGTCTCGTCACGCACTCCCTCGCGCACTACCAGAGTCGCTAGCGCTCCATCCGCCCACACGACAGACCCAGCGCGCTGCACCGCCCACTCTCGAAACACATCTGCATCGCTCGACCCGAAAAATAGTTCGCCGTCTGCGGCGGCAAAGTCTGCGACGGCCGCACCGAGATCCGACGGGCCGACAGTCCCAAATAGCGCAACTTCGAGTGCGGGTAGTGTATCCAAAGACGATGTCAGGTTAAACAGGGCCGAAGTGTTGGTTGGGGGAGGTGCACGCGCGTCTGATGCGCCAAGGACGTATCCGACCAGCGCGCCCGCGGCCTGGATCGAAGGGAATGCTTGTAGGTATGAAAGTAACACGTGATCCATGTTGTCCAACGTCCCAAACGTCCGCGTGTCGTCGGTGCCAGTGACGTTGGCCGAAGAACCCGACACACTTGGTACACCCGCGACATCCTGACCAAGGTGGACAGACACTCGCGAGTTTGCGACAGACGCAAGCTGTACGGCCTGTCGCGGCTTTCCCGAAACAAACGGCGTGCGCAGGCGCGCAATGTCCAGTACTCCGTACACCGGCCGGGACGGGAAACAGCTCGAGTCGAGCGTTGGGGGCGCCGAGGTCACTTCGTCGAGTCCAAACGCGCGCGTCTCCATTTTGTTAATCGCCTTGAGCTCGTCTGCGCTCAAATTAGGGTAGCACGCAGCAGGCGGCGGAAACGACTGGTTCACGTTGTTGAACAACTGCTGAATATTCGAGGGCGTCGCGTCAAACGGCAAGAGCACAGGGGACGACTTGGCAATGCTTCGGAACGTATCCAGCTGAGTCGCCGGAAACTGGAGCACATTTGTCCAATACCGTTGGAGCGCAGTTGCACGCTGTGCCGACGATGCTACCCCTCCATTAATACCACCCCTGAAAAATACCCAACGAAAAACTCACCCGCCGCAAACGTATACACCCGATCCAACGCAGCTTTCAAAGTTTCACCCACAAGCGCAACCTGCCCATCAGTCGGCTTGCCCGCTCCGATCCAAGTGACCACCGGCTGAGACACGGTGAGCGCACCGAAATCCACTTGGTACCCCGCAGCACCAAACCTAAACTGGCCGACAACACTCGCGGCGCTCGGGCCGTCTAGTAAACTGAAATCCAGGCCCTGGACAAAATCTTGCATGCGTGCGGTGCCGTTGACGTCCATCGACATGACGAGCGTCCAGAGGAGCGCGCTCCGCGCAAATTCGGTCCGGTTCGCCGCGAGTGAGCCTTGTTGTGTCGAGCCGAGCGCGGGGCCAACGTCGATCAGATCTGCTTGGTTTGCGCAGTTGGCCCCAGGTAGCGGGCTGCCTTGAAGTTCCCACAGCGAGAGCGCGACCGACGCGGGTGTAAACGCCGGGGACGGGTTGAAAAATCGGTTCACGGGGTCGATGAGGCTCGAAACAGCGTTTGCGAGCGGGTTACACTGTCCGGCAAGTGAAGACGTACACACGCACGACGCGTCTGCTCTCCATCATCAACAACCGTTAACAACCCTCACAAAGTCGCTCGACTCACCCAAATCACACAGACTCCCTGTCTCGTTCACCTGCTTGCACGTGAACCCGCCCGCATCCGGTTTGCGTCGCACAAGCGCCTGACTGAGCCCTACCGAGATCGAAATGATCGCGATGATCGCAAAGATCAAAACGACGAGGATGATATACATCTTCTTGCGCGACGCGATCGGCCGTGCAGGGCGCACCGGCCTGACGCCCGTCCCTTCACTCCACTGGACCTTGCGTTCGCGCCCACGATGTTCCTCGGGCAGCTTGTTGAACCGCATGCCTCCCTGGCCTGGAATGTCCACGAGGCTCGAGCGCAGACTCGTACCGCCACCGCCGATGAACCGCCGGGAGCGGTCCGAGATGGACGTAAAGACCGAGCGTATGCTGCGCGTCCGTTGAGGTGGTTTTTCGCCCGTAAACCCGCCCGTGGTCGAGTACACGTCGTTTCCTTCCTGGTCTACGCCAACCGGAACATCCGCTCGCGGCGTGGACGGGACGAAACTCGACTTGCTCTGTACCCCACATCAGACACCGCTCTGCAACAAAGAGCAATAAACTCACCCTATACGGCAACCTACCCAACTCCAGCATCTCATTCAACTTTTCAGCCCTCTGCGCAAGCGCAGGCAACTCCATCGTCCCCTCGCGTCTCGCAACAGTCGACACGCGCGTACCATCCGACGTCGTCCCAGCATTCGAATGCGCCGTCGAAGGAGCACCGCCAGCACCACCAGCACCCCCCGCCCGATAATACGCCTCCCACATCCTCGCAACATGCGGACTCGGCGTCGGCAACGGCGGAACCTCCTCCTCCTGCATCGCCCCCCTCCACGAAAACGCAAACGCACGCGTACCACCAGCCTGATGCCCCGCGCTCGCATGATGCGACGAGTGGGCAGAGGCGGAAAAGGGCGAAAACATGCTCGAGACGTACGACGTGACCGACGCGCGCTGGGCTTTTTTCGTGTCGAGCGGGGCGGACTTGCCGCGTCCGGGCGAAGGAAAGTCTGGGCTTGTCGGGCTGAGAGTGGAGGGGCCCGCTCCGGGTGTCGAGTGGCCTAGTGTCGCGGGCATCGTGGCTGTCCCGCGTGTCATTGGTTGGGCATATCCAAGCGCGGGTGTCATTTCGTTGGGTGATGGAGGCTCTGCCCATGCACCCGGATACGCCGACTCTCGTGCTGAACCCACATAACCCGAATCCCGTCCGGCGCCTGAATACGTTGAACCTCCTACGCCCGTATATGTCGACTCGCGTCCAGAACTCAAATACGCCGACTCTCCGCTAGCCCCCGTTTTGGGCCCACCCACGTCTTCCCCCCGCATATACACCAGATCCTCCCCCTCTTCCTCCTCCTCCCACACCCCTTCGACCGCGCGCCTCGCATCCGGATGCGTGACGCTCAAAAACTGCAACTGCTGCATACTCCTCCGATTCCGCACCGCCCGATCCAACAAATCCGCACTCGTCGTCCGCGCATGGGCTCCCTGGCCGATACTCCACCGCTGGTCCCCTGCATACTGGCCCTGCTGGTCGCGGGGGGACGTCGGAGCCGAAGTGTACACTGCCGGCCGCATTTCCGCGACACTCGCGGTTCGAACGAGCGCAGCGTGCTGAACGACAGCTTCTTCTTCCCCGCTAGCGGATCGTTCGGTGATCCCGGTCAGGTGAGATTGACCACCGCTGCTCGCCCCGCCCGTAAGTGTGCTAACACCAGACCCAGACCCGATAGTCTCCTTTCCGGCCGACTTGCGGCGGGACGCCCAGTCGGGCCGAAGCGTGCCATTATGGGTGCTTGCTGCAAAAGAAGCGGTATGAGACGTGGGCGTGACAGGAGCAGGAGGCGATCCTGAACTTCTAGATCGACTTTGGTCATGGGGCTGCCGGTAGAGCGCGGGGAGGGGTGGAACAGCCGGCGCGTCCTCGTCGTGCCATGCCGCGCCCTTGTCGACCCCGCTGCGGACGCTGTACGAGAAAGAGCTCCGGGGCGAAGACGGGAGGCTGGCGGCGGGTGGGGCACGGCGGAACCAAACCCCGTGGTTTCCCGACGGTGAGGTTGCGGGAGTGGCAGGTACACCCATGACTTGAAGTCCTACAGCCGGTGGGGACGCGTCGTCTTCGTCTTGGTAGTACGCATCTTCGAGCGCATAACGATCCCCAAACGGTCCTCCTTCCTGCTCATCTCCGCTGAAGGATAAATCCAGACCATCTCCCTCGCCTTGTATCCCACTCATCATCCTTCGGATAAACCTTGGGTCCAATAAGCCTTCATGTGACGCATGGGAACTCGGTGGAAGAACGGGTCCATTTAGAAACGCAGCGGTGGCGGGCGAGAGAGGCGCCACAGGGAAACCAGGGCCACCACTCGGGGGCGTAGGCGCCAGATATTGTGACCCCGGACTCGTGGGCGATCGCGAGGACGGAGCGCGTGGGAGCGGCGGCAGACTAGACGGAGGAGGCAAAGTCGGTGGTGGGAAGCGCGAAGTCGGACTAGGAGTCGTCGGGCCCGAGCCGGTCACAATTTCAATTGGAGCGTTCGTGTTGGGATCGAGGTAGCGCGCTGCGGCGTCTGTTCTGACTGTTAGAGCGGACGGCGCGGTGTTTGGTCTGTGCGCGTGAGGTGGGTTGGGCGGTCGCAGAGCATGTCCAGATACGGCGGATGGTGGAACTGGCTCGGTGTACTGCGAAGGAAGCGACGATTCGGTGTACTGCGACGCGGATAACGGCTCGGCGTCACGTAGCGCCAAATGACGCGCCCACGTAGTCGGCGAGACCGCATGGGCAGAGGAAGACGGCAAAGCAGGCGCCAAACCCGCACTTGGAACCATCGCCGGCGGCCGTGGAAAGTCTGCGATCATGCCAGACGACTCGAGAAAAGACTCGTCTGCGGTCCATTGCGTATTGAAGCTGAAGATCGAGTCGCGTCGAACTGGAAAGGGGCGGAAGGCCGAGGGGGTCGCAGAGGATGGCCGGTCGCGGACCGAGAGGCGGTATCGCTCGCGGATCTCGTCGGCGGTGACAGACACGACCGAATCGGCGATGCTGAGATGGCGCTCGTGGTTGGCACCGGGACGCATCATAATGAGCGTAGAAAAGAGTGGCAGGAAAAAGAGACTGGGTGGGGTCAGCGACAGCGCAGACAACGGGCAAGATACGCACGTGTGGAAGACGCCAGAAGCAGCCCTAGACTCGACTAAGACGCGCCCGTGGTGGTTGGGACGAAGAGGCGTGGTCAGGGCACTAGGCACACGCCGATCTTAGTCCAACTCCGCATTCCCGCCGTTTCGTCGCCTGTTCGGGCAGCTTCCGCCCTTTGTTGGTTCCATGTGCTCCCCACCCGACTCTCTCCGCCTCGCCCATATCACCACGAAATTAAAGAAAAATGGACAGTAACGCAGGTTTAAGCTTCAGACTAGCGTGCGGCTGCGCTGATGGGATCCCCGTCTAGAAGCGTTGCCACCAATCACGTGACGGATCGCCACCCCACTTGTTGCATCTCGCCATCTGCCCCTGGACTTCGGACGTCCTCGACCCTACGGCAGGAAAAGACAACACCCATACGAATGCGATGGGCCTCTCGCCGGTCGCTGTGATTCAGGACATTCCATGGCCAACAGCGACAACCGATGCGATGAACCCAACTCCGCCCCCGTCACGAGGCTGCCTTATCGGGCCCCTCAATTAAAAGCGCGTCGGCAGCCGCAAACATTTCAGCAGGCGGACAAGGAGCGTGAATGAGCGAGCGCGTGGTGTCTCGACGTCACAGGTACGGGTTCGTTCGTTCTGGATGCCAGCCGGCCTGTCAGCAAAATCCTAGCAACAGTTTATTGAAATTTCGTTACGTATTTACCTCGTTGCCAGCAAGACTCAAACGCGAGCTACCCAGCGCATAAAGGAACGATATAAGAAATATGAAAACAGGGCGTACAAAATGCAACACGCTGAGACTCGACAAACTTTTCCTTTGAAACGTAGCGAGATCCAGGCGTCAATCCGTCAATCCGTCATTCAACATACCGTCAACCCAGCGCTAGAGCGCACAAAGTCGAACGTCTTGGCAGTGTGGCATCTACGCGGATAGTGCCGGATCTGCTCAGACGTTCTCTGGCCGCCTCGCAGTTTCAGCTCGCAGCTCGGCTCGGCGAAATAGCAAATTTTGGCTGAAATGAAAGCATCTCAGCCGGCCACTCAAACATGCATCCCAGTCGGGTATAGCGTAGTCGATACTATTCCTACATCCACTCAGCTGGCCTGGGCGGATCAAACGAAGCAACTCAGCAACAGGCGCCGGGACTGGCCGAGGCATGAGCCTGAAATCATAGTACTGGCGCCACTGATATCCGAGCTTGCGGCCAAATGTTCCGCTCTCAGCCTGTGGGAACTCGGTAGGAATGCTGCCGGGTGCGTCTCTGTGTACATGTCAAGTTCCACGACATCGAATATATTCAAATTCAATCAAATATCTACGATTTGACGTTGCAGCGCTTGGTTCATTTATTCCCGTGTGTCCGTTTTATTGAGCCCCTTGCCTGAAATAGTAGCGACTACACGACCTGAAAATTCATTCTATTGATCTCAATGAATTAAAACTTATCCGGTGCACCGCCGTCGCCCCCTGCCTCATCCCACGCACCTACTGCATTCATTCGTATTGTGGGCTAGTACTCACAATCCCGTAGTCAACGAACTAGACTATGCACAGTTGGTAGCATAAATCAGGAACGGAAGGGGGCGGGGAAAGGCGCATATAGCCAGTAGAGCGAGGGTCCCGTGGCTCAGTTGCACCATTCCGAGTGTTTGCTTTGAATAATCAATCATATCTAAGCTTCCTACACAACCACCCTGGTATCAGTATCCATAGGCTCGAGCTTTTTTTTTTTTGTTTTGAGTCATGTTTATACGTCTGTGAAGCCCGTGGCTTATGTAGACCATACAAAAGGGCAGAGGGAAAGAGAAGGAGGGCCCTTTGAATCTACTACGCCTCGCGCCTACTATCCCATAAGGCCCGCCTGTTCCTCGCTGCCCGCCAGACGGGCCTACGCCCCCCTGACGTCCAGATCCTAGACCTGTTTTAAGCTCGCGAACAGGCTCCTTCCATGCTACGTTCATCAATACATCGGTTTTTCCAGGGTTAAATAAGGACTGTTCGGCGCTCTGGGAGCGGTATTTTGGATTTCTGTTGTGAGTGTATCAGGTGCGTGTGAGCTGAGTGAATCTACCGGTCTCTCGGATATAGGTTATGAGGTGTGGCGCCGCCTCCTCCTCCGAGAGGAGCATAGGTAACGATTCTGCGGCTGCCGGGAAGGCGATGTTCCTTTCCTGGCGGGCTCGTTCGTATGCTGGGCAGCGCATGAGGTAGTGATCGACGGTTTCAGAGCGTAGGCTCGAGCTTTGATCCAAGCGACCTCGCACTACTTGCAATGGCCGCATGTCCGACCCGCCCAAGAGTGGTCTCAGGGAACTACTCTACCCAGAACTAGTGGGTGAAGCAAGCGACCAGTTTCTCGTGCCAGATACAAGTTACCAGCAGTCAATTGAATACGCATTTTTAGGCCCGGTTTAAATTGCGAGACAAGGTCCCAAAACGCCGGTCAGACAAGTCAAGTGAGGCCACCCCCGAGGCTTGGATCAAAGTAAAACTCAACTGGCCAAGCCAACCACGCCAGCATGCGGTTGGACTTCGGCAGTACCGATCCTATTCCTGGAACGACAGGGGGTGGTACTTACAGGGACCTACTGCGCAAACAGTGGAACCGGGACAACGGTCCCGTACGGTTGGGGTCGTTTCTCATGACATTCTCGAGCTAGGCGTTCTAGTCAGAGGTGTGTGGGTCTCCCTAGGGCCTCCATCGATCTTGCCGACCGATCACGAAGGTAAAAGGTTATATAGACCCCATTCATCTACGGTACTCACTCACGATTGCAAGGTGTATGCACGTAGTTTACTTTCCCTTATCATACTGACTTCCGGTGACCCATATCTTACTCTACTGTCTCTAGGGAACTACCCAGTCGAGTATGCGCAAACTAGCCTAGGTTTTCATAGGGTTATCATCCAGTGAAGCAGGGTGAGGGTGGGATGGCACAACCAATACGAACGACGGGAACTGAGCTCGCTTCAAATTGGTCTGATGGTGGGCGTGAGTACACGAATTTTGAACCTAGCACTGGAACATTTGGACGAGAAGCTGGGGAATAGCCCGAGGGTGTCATAGGTGTTGGTGGGAAGGAGTGTGCTTATAAGGCAAGATGACGAATGAAGCGAAACAGCGACTAGTCATTAGAGTCGTATTGCTCGAATGCAAAGTACAATCAAATTGTGGTCCCATATGGCTTCTGCACTTTTACCATCAGGACGGCATTTTTGGAGGACTTTTTGAATGAGAGACACGGAGAACCTGTTTGTGCGTGTGGGCTCCTACGGGGGCAGATCATAAAAAACCACGTTGAGCCTAGTTGCACGTGTGGTCGTAGTGCAAGCAACTCACCATCCACATTCAGCTGACGTCCCAAAGGAACTAAACAGGGGACTACTTGGAGGGCAGCCGAGTTGAGAATTCGTGGCTGCATTGAACCGGCAACCGTAGTATGGGCGACCGTGCATATATTGACTGCGCACGTCGCACCATTGCGAGTGATATCAGACGAAACTGGCAGCATTTTGAGCTCAACAATCCACTAAAGAGAAAGCTAGAGATACACACTGGAGGACCAGCTGAGACTGCGAGCCCCAGGTCCAGGATTCCTGTCGTTGGGCGGGCTAGGATCGGGTACTCCGGAAGCTTAAGAAAGCATCAGCATTGCGCGTAAAAATACAAATACAAATACCCACCAGCATGATGGGGGCCGGCTCTAGTACAGTAAAGACAGCAGTCCAAAGACCCAAGTCAGAAACATGAAAGCATCGAACTGGAGTAGACGACTCAACTGGCCCTCCATCCCGTAAAGTGATTTGAGTAGCGGAGACATGGTATGTATTGATCAATGGTAAAGTTTTGCCGCCTTCACAAGAGCCTGCCAAAAAAGAGTCAATATGGCGCACATGATGAACGTGTGCTGTGGTACGGACCACAAAACTAGAAGCGATGTGAAGTTGAGGTTTGCGCGAGCTGCGAATAGTGGACGTGAGGTTCTCCAGGTAGCCAATGGGCATATCAAGTGGGGGGTGTTGAGAGAACTCAGTCCTCGATTATGCCCCGGTTTTATACTGTGCGTCGGCCACCGAATGACTCGAAGAAATTACAAACAGGAAGAAATATACACGTGTGTATCGGCTGGTGAAAATGTGACAAAAGTCGCCTGTGCAGTAGAAATTTTTTCGAGTGTTCGGTCCCAGTGGTTTGGTCTTGCGCCTGTCGCAACTGACCTAGCTAGCGGCCCCATTTTTCAGTCACGGGTTGGGCACCTGGTATATGGCGTTAATAGAAGTTGACCTGGGGATGGCACACATACTAAATCAAGTGGAGTGATCGTCCAAGGGCTGCGCCCGGGGGCCGGAGTCAGGAACAAGAGCAAGAAGTGTGCACATTCGTGGTCAAGCCCGTACAAAATTTTTGCAGGCTTGCCAATCCCATCACAAACCAAGAATGAGGGTGCAACCCGAGCTTTGACTGTCTGAAATTTTCGTGGTGGAAGCTGGCAGAGAAGTGTCTGTTGCACCGCCAGAGACATAGCGAGGGTGAAAGGATGAGCAAATGATGGCGTGACCGAGCGGGAGCAAAGGATCAAGGTCGGTCATGGTCTCTTTGAAAGAGCATACAGTCACGTTTCCAGGGTTCGTTTTTTTCGTAAGGATAGCAAAGGAGAGGAGGGCATTGGTGAAAGGAGGTGTAGACAATAGGCACCTGCTCTGTTGACCGATGGCGCAGTTTCAAAGATATGGAATGTGAGACCAGGAGCGGAAAGGTAGCCAAATATCGCAAAGCTCGAAATTTTACTCAATGCTACTGTATTACGTGCTATTGCACAGCAGAAAGAACTCAAAGTCAGCGGGCTGGAAGTGTGACAGCTTCGCGGCCTTGCCACCAACAACATCGCGAGCATTGCAACGTCTGAAAATTTTCAAAGGCACAGCATTGGGAAGGCGACGCATCTCCGGTCGTTGTTCGCCAGCCCCCGCGTGGTGCTGTATAGCACTAAATTAAAAGCAGCTTAGCTAAGCAATCAGCTGACTCGGCCAATCTTGGCATGCTGCATTTCACAATGTTCTGCCGCCCTTGGAGCTCCCTAGTCTTGCAGCGGTTTGAGACGGGTGTTAAAAGTCTCTGGAAATTGTGCCAAGTCTAGTCGGGAGTAGCTATCCTGTGATTGGGTACTCTGGCTCCCATGATGACGCACATGCTTCAATCCTCAGGCTCCTCCTCAATTTCTTCACCAGATTCAGCGATTGATGCGAATCCGTATATTTCCACAATCTAATTCGTCCGATTTTGGGATGGGCACTGCAAAGGCAGGTCAGTTCCTCTCGTTTGAGCTGAAAGTACGATCCCACCGTGTCCTTGTCCTGCTTCCAGACCGACTTCATCTGGGCAATAATTACTTGGAAAGTTTGATTATTTCGTGCATGCTCGGCCGCATAGTTCCTTGGCAACAGCAGGCTTGCGTATTGGTATTCTTTAGGGGAGAAAAGGTTGTATGCGAACACCCTGAAATCGAGATCGAGTACTGCAGGTGGGAGGGCTTGGACAATCACTTGCCTTTACAATTTGACGTTCATTTGTTCTGCGAGGGCTTGATCTTGATTCAAGCGACCAGTGGCTCAGGGGCCTGAACACCTAGGTTGAGAACGATGGTCAGATACGGTCGCCAGTTGGCATCCTCTGCTGTTGCCGAGCCGGAGGTCTTTTGGCTTGCCGAGTAAGGGATGAAGAATCCAAGACCTCCAGTGTTGGTCTCCACACGAGTAGTCCTCGTAGAGTTTTTTGATCTGCCAAAAAATTGCCGATGCCGCTTGGCGTCCTCGGGAGGGAGCATGAGCGGCGTGACGAAATCGACTTCAGCCTGCTAGTTGAAGCACTTCCACGCAAGGCATCATCCCAGTACGACCCATGCAGCTTCACCCGCCACGACGCTGCTGTCGCCAGCCTTTGCCTGGTGTGTAACGTTTAGCCTAGCTCTGCCCAGAACGCGCTCGGCGAGGGTAAGTCCGTCTCGCATATTGTTGGGTCTGGCGTTCAAGATCTTGTCTCTTGTTCTCCTCGCCGACTAGCGCCTTGAGAAAGTCAGACAAAAGGGTCGGTCGTGTAAACGCTGGAGAAGGCCCGGGTTCAGGGGATGTGAGGCAGACAATGTGGTCGTGGGCTTTGGTGAGTAACGGGCTCGCCAACACTTCTCCACGTTTGCCTTTGGCGATCACACCCATTTTGCACCTATCGAATAACATCTGTGGAAATTTGTCCCAGACTTTGTTCGTATGCATCAGCTGAACCCCAGCTTCAGCGAGTATCGGCTCTGATAAGGTGTCAGCGCATATGTTCAGGGAAGTACCATATCAGTTACCGCCGTTGCTAGAAATTACATTACAATATAGCACGACCCCAAACGCCCAGACAGACACACCATCGCACAACATACTAGCTAGTTGAATCTAACGATGTTGCACACGGACGATAATACAGAACAGATGATCCATGGAATTGGCAGGTAAGGTTTATGTGTATTATTGGCGGCTTTAGATATGGTTTTCCGCGTGACCTGAAAGTTATTGGAAAATGTGGTGACTCACGGCGCGAGTAGAAAATGCATCGTTACTCGTTGGATTCGGGCTATTTTGGCACAATTAATATACGGTTCGGATCGCGCTGAGAGCGCGCACACGATGGTATAGGTTTCAAGGAAATACACGAGGTTTAAAATCTCAGTGGAATCGAACACAAAATCGTCTGTAGCGCACGAAATCCAGCTGCAGCCGGGATAAAAAATATACAGAAAGACTTACCAGACGGCTGGGAGTCGGGCTGCAAAAAGAACGGGGGAGGACAAGTGAACAATGAGCAATCCACACCCAAAGCCACGCCCGGGCATGAAGCCCGAGCATCATCGGCCGGCTACTCCGATGCCAGAGCTAGCTAAAAATGAGTAAACTAACCTTGAGAGAGTGCTGCGCATACGCATATACCTTGTGGGTCTCATGAGTTATATGATCTCCAGAACGTCGAGTCATTTGGACTCACCTCTGATACTGCGCCGTCCCAAGTATGCCACCTAAAAAATCGTACAAAAAGGCGACCAAAGGTGCACCTGCGACTCGCCAGTCGCCTCGTAAAGCACGCTCGAGCACTTCACAATCTGCCCAGAGTGTTGCGCTAGGAAGCTTGGTCGCGCTGGAGGCTAACACAGCGATTGTTCCACCTCCTCGCCCGCGTCCACGTCCACGCCCACGTCCAGTGCCGCAACCTTCTCCTGAGCCCGGCGCTCCTGATTTTAGCACCATGGGCTCGGCCTCTTACGAGCTAGACGATGCCGAACGCTACGAGATGGAGGCCGATCCGATGGCAGATGAAGCAGATGAACTTGATGAACTCGAGAGCACTCACGAAACT
>WSTK01000604.1:0-20118 GCA_019616945.1 Ceratobasidium sp. 414
TTGGGCAGAAACCCGTGGACTTTTATATGTAGTGGTGCAAGGACCGGTGGTGGTGCAAGGAGTCGTGATACACTGTAGGCGCTGCAACATTAACTCACCGGTAAAAATCGACAACTTGCGCAATTCCAACTCATCCACCCGCCGTGCCCTGTCCTTTCTGTGCCCAGCAACCGGTTCCTGCTCGTACATCGATACACTTGGCCGGTAAGTAACGTTCCCCTCGCTCAAAGATTCTTCCATCATCGTTATTTCGTTCCCTCCATCTGTTCCCACAGCCAACTCGTCTGGGAAAAACAGCCCATCGATCTCTGCTTCGGCCAAACACAACACTTTTACTCTCTCCTCGTACAGTGCGTCGATGAGCATGATGAACCGCCGGGCTTGGTCTTTTGTCGACAGTCGAAGAATGGGAATGTCGGCAAGAATTAGAGTCGAAAAGGTGGATGCCAGGGTCGTGTAGTCTGCCGTACCCAGGGCTGTATTGCAGAGCTGAGAAAAGGTGAGGCGGGCGATGGGAGGTTGGGAGGAATCGGGAGAGAGGTAGGTCTGGGGAATATGGAAGCGACGGTTGGATATGCTCAGAGTGGTCGAGGTTTCTACAAACCATGGGTAAGGTGGTGTCATGTAGAGTCAAGAAACACACCTGTTCGACATTTAACGACATCTCCTGCCACCTCCTCGAACTTCTCCTTCTCCCCTACCAAATACCACCCATCCCTTTCCTCCCCCTCGCCCTCTCTCCTCCAATCTTTCTCTCCACCCAGCCTAACCACGTCACACCTCGCCTCCAAAGCACCAACAAATCCCCTCACACGCTCCGCTCCCAACCCATCCTTATACAACTCGCCAGGAACCTTGTTCGACGTCGCGACAACCACACCGCCCATCCTCCAAAAATGGCCCAACACCTCCGAAAGTATCGTGGCGATGCCAATATCGAGTAACTGGAGTTCGTTGATGTGGAGGGGCCACCCTTGACGGAGGAGTAGACGGGCAGCGAGGACTTGGGCCATCGGGAGTTCCGCCTCGAGTGGATTTCCTTCCCCGGTGCTAGTTGGGCCAGTCAAAGGCATCTCGCCCTTGTCAAACAACGCCTTCCACCTCGCTTTGATCGTCGCACTCCATTTCACCCGCTCCTCGGGCTTAGCAGCCTCCCCCGCCCGATATCTCGCCGCCCGATACTGCGTCTCCCGCCACACGGCGCGATACAACTCGAGCGTAAGCGTGCCATAATGTTTCCGGACTTTATGTCTCGTCGGGAGAGACGAGAACCACATGTCGAGAAGAAACGTCTTGCCCCGACCGGGTGGAGCGATTAAAATCACACCTAGGCCAGTTCCAGTACGTCGAGTAAGGTACAGTGGGGGAGGCGGTGGGCGTACCTTTGGGAGTATCTAACTCGGCAAGCTCTCGAGCCATATCCTTTCTCGCCAGCAGTGCTCTCGCGTCTGGATCGGTCGGCCCTTTTTCTTGGGCCCACTAGCTCGAGCTGGATGAAACAACTGGTGCAGCATGTCCACTCACAAGGTTTGGAACATAACCTTCCAAATCCCAAGTGAGCCGTCTAAGCTAGTTTAACAAGTTAAAACGTCGGGAGAGAAGTTTTGTTTCGAACGCTCACCCTCATAACTTCCCAGACCTGATCCTCGTCATATTCGATAGCTCCTCGCGCGACCCAGCCTCTGTACAGCGGTAAAAGACCTATAGATTGAAGTGACAAGTTGGCAAAATCAGGCCGCCGAGAGACGTGGAGTTCCCAAGTGAGGTGAACCAGCCGCCGAGGTATACGAGCACGAGGATCCAAAGAAAATGTGTGCAGGGAACGCATCATTGCTGAACTGCGTAATCATCGAGTCCGAGTGCAGTCGTTGATGCCAAGCCGAAGATGAGGCCTCAAGCGCCGATCACCGAGACGATCGCAAGCGCTCTCGTTCCCTATTCCAAAGTATTAATTCCTGCTTCAACGTTTGTTCCTTGAGAAACTCCACTTGCGTAATATCGTCTCGACCAGAGGGTAGACTAGTTAAAGGAAGCGAATCTTACAGTACAGCAGAGTCGTTGGCGCTTTCCCAACGCGTCTGGCGCAGACCGGTCTCTTGGCCGTCAAGTTCACATCTCACCGCCCTGACGCAAAAATGGAAGGAGTACTACCATCAACAAAATCTCAGCACGACATTTGCCCGTAACCACAAGATAATTATGAGTATGTGAGACTACGGTTTACTGCCTTTCTTCGAAGACTCCGAGAAATAAGAGACTTGCTCTGTGGAATGTGGGTCGTACCAAAGCGATTTCCAGCCCATCATCTCGAGCCCGAGCCGCCCTTCCAACGTCCGCTTTGCCTCGTCAACATCAAACCCGTCCCTTGGAGGAATGTAAACATTATTTCGCCAACTCTTGCGTTGGTAAATCATTAACCCCCAGTCATCCCACTCTGGTTCCTATACAACATGGTAATTAAGTCGCATGCTAGGGCCAAACCACAAAAACACTCACAGTGCTTGGAATAGGGACCGTACTGACGCCAAACAAGTGGCTCATCTTCTTTTCGCGGATCTTACTATCAATCATCGCTTCCGCGGCGGGAGAACCCCAGGAATCGCGCGGATAGTTCTCACCACTGAGCCACTTTGTCCACGCGGTTGGGCACTAGACGTTATTAGGGTGAGTTCAGTACCAATCCTACAATATAGTAAGATAAATCCCCACCACATAGAAACCGCCGAAAGAAGGCATTGATAGAGCAGGACTATGAAGGTCGGAAACAGCCTCTGACCATGATGTGCTTTATAAGCACCTCAGGGTGGTTGCCTCCGTTGTCCGCCATCCCCCTATTGTGCCATGCTCCATCTGGTTTCTTAGAGCCATTCGCAAGTCAAACGCCGTTAGTCCATTGTAATAGGAGTGACTGATGGCACCACTCTAATGCACAGGTACTGCTCTTGTAGATGTCCGATGCACTACTGCCGGTGTGGCCTCTGGAGCTGCAATGGGTTCGCCACGAACTCGCCAGATTGTACAACATCAACCCTCGTTACGAGTCAACTTGGTTCTGGTGGTTGAGTACTACGTTTGGGATCATCTTCCCTGCAACAACCGAAGCCCGATATGGTGTGCGCCCTCAGTACATGCTTCGCCACCCGGTTGGGCCCGCACCCGCAAAACCATCGATATTCGAGGACGACGATCTCGATGGACCTGAACCTGTAGATCCTGACCCTGATGCCCTTATAGTCGAGGACGATTCTGAACAAGGCGACACTTCGATCGTTTCTCTCGGCTTCAGTGCATAGGGTAGAGATCAAGGGGCAGGGACGGCGCTCAGAATCGACGGTTGAATATGTTCAGAGTGGTCGAGGTTTCTGCAAACCACGGGTAAGGTGGTGTGATGTAGAGTCAAGAAACATACCTGTTCGACCTTTAACCACCTCCCGCACCACCCCCTCGAACTTCTCCTTCTCCCCTACCAAATACCACCCATCCAGCAGGGCAATTGGCGAAATTCTCCTGTGCCCACCAAAGCTGTGCGCCCAAGCTCGACGCTGGGCGTCTATTGTTCAAGTTCCCTCCCTTCACCACCTCACGGTTCGACGCCTGCTGAGTGCCCTTCTGGTACCCCAAGCCGCTAGACCTATTAGACGTAGACGACTATATGACGATGGCCACCGCTCTTGCCCCGAGTCCAATCTCTCTTCGTAGACGCACTGTCGGCAATGGGGCCCTGTTGCTTGCGAACGAAGCTGCGGCATTGGTCAACGTCCCTGCCGTTGGCAACGCCGCTCGAGTGCTCAGTGAGCTAGCCAAATCCTTGAAGGTACGCCCCGTCCGGACCTTGTTTCGCATGCAAGTATCAGGCTGAGACGAGCTTAGCCACACGTCTTGCAGGCGCCTAAAACCAATGACGAGAACGCACGGGAGCAAGTTGGTCTTATCGAGCGATACGGCAAAATGCTTGAGACTATTTCCGACAGGATGAGCCAGCTGGAGGAAACAGATTTCAGTGCGGAGTCATGGGCACTTTTCCAGGAATTCGACGAGTAAGAATCACCTTTCAACCAAATCAATTTGCCTCTACTAACGCATACTATTAACTCAGATACCTTGCGAATGCGTCCTGCGAGCTCCAAACGCTGCAAAACGAGTCTCTTGTTGTCAAGTTCACTTCTCAAGCCGAGATCAAACACAGCCTTGACGCGAAGAGGGAAGAAATTCTGAGCCGTACCCTCATGTTTTCGGTAAGCCTTTGTCTTCCAAGTCGAATGCACACAGGCAAATCGTTGTTCACAGTTTGAAAACGGCCTCCTGACCAACTATGCTGTCGCACGTTCCCAAGCGGACCTCGTCGAATTGATGAACCGACGCTTCCAGGACGAGAAACTCAGCAGCGAGGAAATGATTGAGCGGCTGGTAGCCCAAAAGGTCCAAGCTCGGCAAATCGATGGGCAAGGCTGTGTGATCTGCGTCACCTTCGGCGGCCATGCTTTTTTTTTTTTATAATCTTCCGAACACGCTTTTTTTTGCAGGCTGGGCTTCTGCTTAATTGTTCACATGACGTATTTGGCTGGCCGCATGAGGCAGTGATTTGTTCGTGGTAGATCTCCTTTCTGGCTCTTGTATGTGTCGTTATTATATCATTTCAGAGTTAGGAGCACAGTATAACACGCGCAAGCTATGCACAGTCAAGTTTACCCTACCCCTTATCCCTTCTTCCAGCAACCCCCTTCCCCCACTCTCCGGCCCCCTGTCCCCAATCGTTCCTCACACCCCATGCATGGTTCTCACTCAATCGCGGCGGCCCGGGTCTCCCACTTCTCCCTCGTCTCATGTCGTTCGATGCCTCTTCGGCCCAGTCCGTCTTCAAAGACGATCCTACTTCAGCCGAAAAGGTAGGCGTCATTGGGGCGCTGACGGACAAAGAGTCTGCCAATGGGGAGGTAGAAGCAGGTGAAATGCGTTGGTGCCAAGGTTGATGCGCCTGCGCGAGAGGTTGCCAGACGGCGGTTGTCGCGTATTTGGAAGACGTCATTTGGACAAGTCGAGATGTTGCACGAGCGTATGCAAATTTCTCTTCTTGGCCTATCCCAAGATCAAATCTTCGGCATGTATGCGTTGCATGCAACATTCAACTCACCAGTAAAAATCGACAACTCGCGCAATTCCAACTCGTCCGCCCGCCGTACTCTTTCTTCCCTGTGCTCAGCAACCGGTTCCTGCTCGTACATCGATACATTTGGCCGGTAAGTAACGTCCCCCTCGCTCAAAGCTTCCTCCATCATCGTTATTTCGTTCCCTCCATCTGTTCCCACAGCCAACTCGTCTGGGAAAAATAGCCCATCGATCTCTGCTTCGGCCAAACACAACACTTTTACTCTCGCCTCGTACAGTGCGTCGATAAGCATGATGAACCGCCGGGCTTGGTCTTTTGTCGACAGTCGAAGAATGGGAATGTCGGTAAGAATTAGAGTCGAAAAGGTGGATGCGAGGGTGGTGTAGTCTGCAGTGCCCAGGGCTGTGTTGCAGAGCTGAGAAAAGGTGAGGCGGGCGATGGGAGGTTGGGAGGAATCGGGAGAGGTGTAAATCTGGGGAATATGGAAGCGACGGTTGAATATGTTCAGAGTGGTCGAAGTTTCTACAAATCATGGGTAAGGTGGTGTCATGTAGAGTCAAGAAACGCACCTGTTCGACCTTTAACCACCTCCCGCACCACCTCCTCGAACTTCTCCTTCTCCCCTACCAAATACCACCCATCCCTTTCCTCCCCCTCGCCCTCTCTCCTCCAATCCTTCTTTCCACCCAGCCTAACCACGTCACACCTCGCCTCCAAAGCATCAACAAACCCCTCCACACGCTCCGCTCCCAACCCATTCTTGTATAGTTCGCCAGGAACCTTGTTCGACGTTGCGACAACCACACCGCCCATCCTCCAAAAATGACCCAACACGTCCGAAAGGATCGTGGCGATGCCAATGTCGAGTAGCTGGAGTTCGTCGATGTGGAGGAGCCAGCCTTGACGGAGGAGTAGACGGGCAGCGAGGACTTGGGCCATCGGGAGTTCCGCCTCGAGTGGATTTCCTTCCCCGGTGCTACTTGGGCTAGTCAAAGGCATCTCGCCCTTGTCAAACAACGCCTTCCACCTCGCTTTGATCGTCGCACTCCATTTCACCCGCTCCTCAGGCCTACCAACCTCCCCCGCCCGATATCGCGCCGCACGATACTGCGTCTCTTGCCACACGGCGCGATACAACTCGAGCGTAAGCGTGCTATAATGTTTCCGGACTTTGTGTCTCGTCGGGAGAGACGAGAACCACATGTCGAGAAGAAATGTCTTGCCTCGACCGGGTGGAGCGATTAAAATCACACCTAGGCCAGTTCCAGTACGTCGAGTAAGGTGCAGTGGGGAAGACGGGGGACGTACCTTTGGGAGTATCCAACTCGGCAAGCTCTCGAGCCGTACCCTTTCTCACAAGCAGTGCTCTCGCGTCTGGATCAGTCGGCCCTTGTTCTTGAACCCACCAGTTCGAGCCAGGTGAAATCACCGGCGCAGCATGCCCACTAACGAGGTTTGGAACATAACCTTCCAACTCTCGGGTGAGCCTTCTGAGCTAGTTTAATTAAATCAAACTATTAAAAGGAGGTTTGGTCTAGAGGCTCACCCTCATAACCGCCCGCAACTGGTCCTCATCGTACTCGATATCTCCTCGTGCGACCAAGCCTCTGTACAACGCTAAAAGATCGGTAGGCTGGAGTGACAAGTTGGCAGGATCGGATCGCTCAAAGACGTTTTGGGTCACGCGAGAGACGTGCAGTTTCCGAGTGGAATGTACCAGTCGCCGAGATATACGAGTCCGAGTGAGAAAAGCAGGTGCACGCAGGGAGAGCATAATTGTTAAACCCTGTAGTCATTGAGCCCGAGTGATGCCGAATGAAGAACGAGGTCGATCATCATCACCTTGACCCGTCATAAGCGCCAGTCGCCTAACCATTCACATGACTCAAACAAGCCCCGCTCTCTGCTCATCCAGATAAACACCCGACAAAGTTGCATTACAACACACAAGTCCTAGACAAAACAAAAGAGGGTACTCGCACAACAAAAAACACTGCTACCTCTACACACAATCAACCAAAAAAATGTCGAACAAAAAAACGAACAAAGAAAACTATGGATGGATAAGTTATACAGCTGTTTTTGCGATGCAGAGCCCGGGCCTGTCGGGCAGGAATCGTAACATGTCGGATCAAGCGTTAAACTGTTCGTGGTGATTAGAGAGTGTCGAGCGGGCCAAAGTCCATAAACAACGCCATGTGCGGGTCTCGTCCCTGCATCTGTCCGTATTCGGTCGTACTCTCCTCCGTGTACCTCTCAAACCTGCCAAACCTGCGTTAGTCTACAAAGGTATAAATGAATAGCGATGAAACTCACTGGCTGGCATCACCATCCCCACCGAGCTGCGGCACATACGGCGGCTGCACCTCCTTGGTCGCAAGCTTTTCCCACGGTACCTCGCCAAACCAGGGATGGCCCAAAATATCACCGCTCCCAGCACTCATATTCCCCAACCGATTACTCAAATCGACCGTCAAGAGTCCACACATAAGCTGGACCGCCAACGGCTCAAAGTACCTCGGATACTCGATCCGCCCCGCCCGAATACGCTCATACAGCCTCATCGGATTCGGCTCTTCGGAAAAGAAAGGCGGACACCCGGCTAACATTTCATACAACAAGATCCCAACGGCGTACCAGTCCACGCTCTTGTTGTACGGCCGCTGGTTCACAATCTCGGGCGCGAGATAGTCGGGCGTGCCGCAGAGCGTCCATGTAATGTCCGGCACGTGTTTCGCAAAACCAAAGTCGGTGAGCTTGATGTGCCCGTCGGCGCCGAGGAGGATGTTTTCGGGTTTGAGGTCACGGTAGATGATATCGTGCGAGTGGAGATAGTCGATCGCGAGGATGACTTCGGCACTGTAGAATTTAGCCACGGGGCTGGGGAAGCGCTGTTTCCACATTCCATCAGTTATTCAAATAGGAAAAATGAAGCGAACGAACCTTGGACTTTCTGAGCAGGGTAAAGAGCTCGCCACCGGGGACAAAGTCCATGACCATGAACAGGTTGTTGACGTCCTGGAACGTGCCCCACAGGTTAACGATAAACGGATGGCGGACGGTAGCCAGGACACTGCGCTCGCTGTTGGTGTGCTCGACCTGTTTCTGTTGGACGACTTTGGACTTGTTGAGCACCTTGACAGCATAGTGGCGGTGGTTATGCCTGCTGCACGCTACAAATCCAGGAACGCGTGAGCAAACGATCGCAAACCCAACCGAAAAACGCACCAAGATGTACACGTCCGAAACTCCCAGTCCCAAGCGTGTGCAGGATCCTAAAATCCTTGAGCGTATAATTGTTCAACTTGCGCTTCTCCTTTTTCGGACCGCGGGACAGCATCGGGGTCGCCGGACCCGACACGCTGGGTGCAGCGCTCTGCATCAACGTGTTCACAGCCCCGTCTCTGACGGCCGTCCCAGTCGTGTCGATCCCGAGCTCGTGCATCTTGCCGAAAAACTCGTCCATCGCGCGTGCGTCGTACGGCTGGGTGGGTTGAGCCTGGTCGAGCATCGCGCTGAGGTCGACGTCCATGTTCATCATATCGATATCGACGCCCAGGCCTGCGAGAAGACCCGAATCGAGGGTAGGCGGAGACGGCGCATCGCCATAGGCACTCTCGAGCAGTGCATCGAGCGAAACGTCTGGCTCGGGCTGCGGAGGAGCGGGGTAGTGCGTCGCGCCAGGCGAAGCGTGCGAGTAGGCCGACGATATCGACGAGCGGGTCGTGCCTGCAAAGAGCGAGGGCGTCGTGGCAGACGATGGCGCGGAAGGATAGTACTGCTGGGCGTGCTGCTGCTGCTGGAGGTGCTGCTGGGTATAGTGGGCGCGGTGGGGCTGCTTGGGCCACTGCTGGGCGGGGTGGGCCATGGTGTGGATGGCGCTTGCGACGCCGTTGAGGTTGGGCATCATGCGGGGCATGGTGGTCGTGGTAGAGAAAATGAGTGGGTGCGCTGTTCTTGAGGCTCCATGTGTCTAGGGCCTACCCAGGGTCCGCCTTTGTTCGGGACTAGACAACAACAGGCGCAAATACGCTTCGGTCTGTAACAATAATAAGCTCCAAGTCCTTTGAAAGGAGTGCATTCACGTTCCGCCGTTGGCCGCCCACTGTGTGAGAGTGCGTGTGGCCCTGAGGGACGTGGCTCTATGGCGATACAGAATATATCGGATGCTGGAGATCATATCGAGAACTGTACTGGGCGCAACCGTGTGAGTGCAAGGCCGGCACTCGGAATTGCCGCGTGCGCTCAGAACGTTCGACGCGACTTGGAGGATATATGTGGCGACTGCCGCCACAACCAAGGTGTCCACGCGTCATCTACCACGAGACATAGTAGTGCCATGCATTCACCTCACATCCAGGTCAGAGCTCAAATGGACCACCTGAAACAACCCCGTGTGGCATAGGGCTAAACCTTGAGGTTTGACAGCGGTTTCAAGAACAATTACACGCCACGTTTGTTCCGTCCGCCAGGATGACATAACCTCGAACCGCCGATCAATGCGTTCTAGATGATAAATCCTCTACGTACATGGATATGCTATGGCTTGAGGCACTGCAGGACTGCAAAACACAGCCTTGGGAGTATTGCACCATATCGGGAGTCAAGAGATAGCCGAGTAAGGATACGCGTACAGGGTAGGTAGAGGCACGTGACAAGCCCCTATCCGGGATGGCTAATCCGACACCGGCAATCCACCATCGACTTACGATTCGATAGTTACGAAACAAAAGTGCCCACACGTCAACGTTGACGTGCATAACTAACTGGAAGTGTTCAGTGAGAGAAGGGAATACTCACCGATTGTTTAGTCCGCTCCCGCCGGAGTCTGCATCGGCAGTACAGTATACATTTCTATCCCGAGCACGTGACTTTACGCTCAGACATCCTTGAATTGACAATCGCTGTGCTGGTGAGGGGAGAGCGTCGGTTTTTACAGTTCCCAACGGTGCCCTAAGTCACGGGATAATGCTCTTCTTCCGCCAATACAGTGGAGCTTCAACCTCCAGTTTAAATTTAGCAGCGGGGCGGACCGAGACGAGACAGCCACCGGAATCGTCCCGGGCAGTCTTGTGACAGCCTCATGGCCAAAACCTCGTCCCGCCGGCCCAATCCGGTGGGGTTTCCTAACGCGCAGCGCCTGAGATTCTCCGCATGTATGCGCTCTCCGTCATCATGCATCCCTGTACATCCACGTGGCTCAGCATAACATATTTCATATTGCAGTTGTTGGCTGCGTTGATATTACAGTGGTTCTTGCCGGGGGAATGCAAGTGCTAGAATGTAGTGCTAGAATGTAGTTACCATATATCCATAGGGATCAACGGAGTATGTCAAGCCATCCCTTAGAGTATAGAGAGCAGGAATGCAAAGAACCCCCACACCAGCAAAGCGCGCGGGGCAGCATTCCGAAGGGAAAGGTTTTGAACACCGTATTTCGCTGTTTCCCAATGTTGGAAATGGACGAACTGTAAAAGTTGGACGTGACCATCAGCACATGTACTGAATTCAGGCGATTTAAACTCAACATACCGCGTTTACTGCATGTTCACCAAGGTTCTGGGACTCGCGAATGAGACAGTAGCTACTGGCTGCGGATGCGCAACCAAAGGCGAGGGCAACACTGGGCATCAGCCAGAAAGTGCTTTGACTGCGGATCAGAAGTGACACGCTGCAGGAAAGGTTAGCAGAATCTCGAGTAACATGGAAAGTAGGCGCTTACATCACGAGAAGGCATGCCTGCAGAAACGGAGAATCAGAGTGTGTGTGGCCACCGAGAACTAAAGCTTACCAAATACATGACCTGGGTCCATTCTTGCTCGTTTTTGGACTTGAAGTTCCCCCAGTCTGCCACATATGTGATTCGACCATCCCATGCCCGAGAGCACCTCGCGAGGTGGGCATCTGCACCGGCGCCAACGAAAAGCTTTGCCCAAGACGCATATGGCCTGCTGAACACCCGTGGCTGTTCCGAATGCACTGTAAACCGATCCAAACACGCTCCGGGTGCACCGAAGTCATTGAGCAGCCGCACATCCCAGATCATGCACCAAAGTCGCGCTAGGGCGCTAGTTAGAGGCGCTGTGATATATGGCGTTGTTCGGCTTACCAATAGCGTACGTCTGAAACACTCCTAGAGTCTTATCTGAAAACGTGTTGAGCGTGGTCAGAAACTCCTGGATCTGGGAAGAGGAAAAGGGGGAAGTCGATCCGTCCGATGTGCTTGAATCTGGGTGGTAAAAATTCAGATCGCAGTATCCAAATACATGAAGTTTTGTGGACCCACCGACCGCCAGGCTAGCGAGTACGACCTTTAGCTGGCGCAAGTCCTCTATCGAAGCAGGAACCGGCGCCGGAAAATTCTCCATGTGTGTCCAGTACTCTTCACACAGCATGTTCAGCGCACGCCGAGGTCCCGCAGTTGACACAGCAGTCGGGGTGCCGTCGCCGTCAGCCCACGTCACTGCTTTCGTGGTGTGATTTATGAGGTAGTACCCGACGTGTGGCCCGTTGGGCATGACGGATGCTGTGGCATAACAGTCGCCAGGTTTGAGTCCAGCTCTCTCGAGCAACGAATGGCCGAGTGCTTGAAGCGCCTCGTCGACTGGTTGGCTAGAGACCACGCAACCCGCGAAATGAATGGGAGAGCCTTCGGGGTGGGTTGCAGTACAGGCGTCATCTTTGGTCATATCCTTGTTATGGTCGTTAGCGTCGAGGAATGTGGGGTTTGGAACTACCACCCAGGATCGCTCGGTGGGCTGGCGCAACTTGCGGTCGTCCGCGGTACTATGTCCAATAATAAGTTAGCTGTCATGAACGTCAGCCTCTGGCTCTTACTTTCGGGTAAACCGGTCAAAGTCACTGGGGAGGCATGGTAGCAGGCGCCACCCAAGGTGTCCCATGGTACTATATGCGAGTGGTTGGTGAAGATGATAAGCAGAATATGGGGATGAGTATCGCGTATGTGCAAGTACTTATACAGTTGCCAGACTTGCCCACAATGGAAGCCCGCATTTGGTGTGACACGATGCTAACCATGAGGCATGATATCGGGGGTGAAAAGAACCCTGAATTTCCCGGTTTGGAGGAACCAACCAAGAATGCGGGCCCTCAATCACAAACCCCAACAAAGCACCTGCGGATCCATGCTATGGTGCCACTGGTTCAACAGCTGTTATAATCACCCTGAGTCGAAAGGTGTTACTGGAACTGAAACAAATCTAACCATATTTTTAGTGGGTTGCCATGGCATAGTTATAATACAGGCTATCTCAGCCTGAGCTCGTTGACCCCGCACAGCCACACGGTCGAGTGGCTCAGCAGACCATCGAGGCGTCGGACTCACCGGCCGCGATCGGATCAAATTCGACCGGCTGTAAGTAAGACCGGGGATTTCTGAAATTGTGAACCGTATTGCAGGCACGTGGCGGGGTGGCAGAGGATTTGGTATCGGTGGACCTGTCGTGGACACGCTATCCAATGGTTGTATGCATACAGTTGGTGACGTTGGCATGCATCATGCATGGGTACGTTTGGTGTCAAATCCAAATGCCGAGGATTCCCGGACGTAACGAGCGGGCCCTAAGTAGCGAGCTTGAGCAGCTTGGAGCGAAGTCCGATCACTATTAACTCAGATTGACTCATTCAAAGCGTAAATCAGCCTTTTCATGCTGTTCGGACCGGCGACAATATTAAAAAAAAAGCATGAATACATGTGTTAGAGGGACATGTGCGTGAAATTGGCATGTAAATTAGAGTTCAGGAACTATGCATACTATAATTTAGGCGCTGTGAAGTGTGTTGGAAGGGGGTCGGAATGCGTCAAGCAATCATTTAGAATGTAGAGAGCAGGAATATAAAGAACCCCCACACCAGCAAAGCTCGCGGAGCAGCGTTCCGGAGAGAAAGACCTTGAACACGGTATTTAGCTGTTTCCCAATGTTGGAAATGTACGAACTGTAAAGGTTAGACGTGACCGTAAGCACACCTACTGAATTCAGGGAGTTTAAACTCGAACATACCGCGTCTGCTGCATGTTCACCGAGGTTTTGAGACTCACTAATGAGGTGGTAGCTACTGGCTGCGGATGCGCAACCAAAGGCGAGGGCAGCCTTGGGTAGGAGCCAGAAGGTGCTTTGACTATGGACCAAGAGCGACGCGCTGCACAGGAAGTTAATAAATTTTCGAGTGAGGTGCAGGGTAGATGCTTACATCACAATAATACAAGCCTACGGAAACGGAGAATTAGAGTTCGTGTCGCCACCAAAAAACTAAACCTTACCGAGTACATGACCTGGGTCCATTCCAACTGGTTTTTAGATTTGAAGTTTCGCCAGTCTGTCACATATGCGATTCGACCATCCCATGCTCGAGAACACCTTGCGAGGTGGGCATCTGCACCGGCGCCAACGAAAAGCTTTGCCCAAGACGCATATGGCCCGCTGAACACCTGTGGCTGTTCCGAATGCAGTGTGAACCGATCCAAACACGCTTCGGTTGCACCGAAGTCGTTGAGCAGGCGCATATCCCAGATCATGCACCAAAGTCGAGCTAGGGCGCTAGTTAGAGGCGCTGGGATATATGGCGTTGTTCGGCTTGCCAATAGCGTACGTCTGAAACACTCCTATCTTATCCGAAAACGTGTTGAGCATGATCAAAAACTGCTGAATCTGGGAAGAGGAGAAGGGCGATGTCGACCCATCTGATGTGCTTGAGTCTAGATGGTAAAACGTTAGGCGGGGTCATTCGAGTATATTAGAAGTTTCATAAACTCGCCAATTGCCAGACTAGCGAGCACGACTTTCAGCTGGCGCAAGTCCTCGGCTGGAGCGGGGACCGGCGCAGGGAAGTTTTCCATATGCGTCCAGTACTCTTCACACAGCATGTTCTGTGCACGCCGAGGTTCCGCAGCCGACAAAGCAGTCGGGACGCCGTCGCCGTCGGCCCAAATCACTGCTTTCGTGGCGTGGTTTATGAGGTAATATCGGACGTGTGGTCCGTCCGGCATAACGAATGCTGTTGCGCTGCAGTCGCTGGTCTTTAGGCCGGCCCTCTCGAGAAGGGTGTGGCCGAGTGCTTGAAGAGTCTCGTCGACTGGTTGGGTTGAGACCACGCAACCTGCAAAATAGATAGGGGAGCCTTCAGGATGGGTTGAGGTACAGGCGCCGGTGTCCTTCTTGCGGTCGTCAACGCCGAGAGATGGTGGGGTTTGGGCCACCAGCCCGGGTCGCTCGTCAGGCTGGCGCGAGTTGTGACCATCCATAGTACTATGCCCAATAATAAGCTGGCTGCCGAGAACGGCACTCTCTGCGGCTCTCACCTTGGGGTAAACCGGTCAAAGTCCCCAGGGAGGCACGGTAGTAGGGGTTGTCCAAGGTATCCCATGGTACTGTGTGGGGGTCGGTAGAGGTGATGAAGAGAAGGTGGTGGTGGGTTTGCGTGCCTATATAGCCTGTTTTGTGACAAACACGGTTCCAACACCCGAACTGGAGGAGACAGCTGGGCGGCTGGTACGTTAATTGTGTGTGCCCACGTGAATGTCGGTGAGGCGAGGAATTAGGTAGTTGTTGAGTCGGGTGTTAGAGGACCCCAAATCAGATTTCCGCTGCTGCCTATGCGTGATTCCCGGAATTAGGTATTGCAGACGACGACGGATGGATTCGGGACCACGCCTCTGATTTGATAAATGGGAGTCCTGATGTTCTAGCTCTGGGCGCTGCGCTGGAGAAAATTCTACAGAAGGCAAGCTCCCTCGGTTATGGTTCCCCGGGATTTTATCTCACGAGCCGTCACTGACCTAAGTCAAAACCTGGCCGTCAAGTTGATGTCCATGACGAATCTGACCTTTTGACGTCGTCAAATCAACACTGAGGGCGCCGGACTCAGGGCTGTCTAGCCATGTGATGGGCCAAACTGGGATGTCAGTAGTTGCGAAGGAGAAAAATACAGCATACCTTAAATGCGGCCTCCAGACAGAGTTGTGGACATACATCTCTTGAGAGTTGCATGCAGCCAGGGTTGAGTGCAAGATACTCGGATTCAGTGGCCAACCGGCGTGCTTGACCACCTATGGCCAATTAGACCCAGGTCCGTCGGGCACGATGAACGCTGTGGCGCAACAGTCATCGGGCTTGAGTCCAGCCCTCTCGATAAGGAATAACCAAGTGTTTACCTTGGGGTAAACCCATTGGAGTCGCGTGGAAGGCACGGTTGTACACATTGCCCGAGATATCCCATGGGACTATGTGAGTGGTCAGTATAGACGACGGGCGAAAGGTGAGAATGGGCATGGTGCAGGTAATATTTTGGTTGCATAGCGTTGGGGTGGTGTGGCGGATTGGCGGAGGAGCCTGTTCCCCCAACAAACACCAAAACCTGGAGCTGCCACGTCACTTTGTTACACGAAAGCACGGTATAATGGACAGATGGCCGTAAACGGATAGTCGCTGCGAAAACCAGCTGTTCGATTGCAAATACCGAGTCGGTGCTTCTGGACGTGAACCCGAATGGCTGGGTCATCACGGCGTGTTTATCTGACTTCCTCCAGAATTGCGAGTGATAGACGGTGGTCATAGTTGCTTCGATTGTGTTCACCATGTGTAAATAGGCGCAGCCAGGAACGTGGAGATGCGTCACAGTCGCAGGGTATAAAAGCAGACTAGCTTGTTCACTCACTTCGCATCCTCATCTCACACCAACGTGTCTTAGAACGTCCTCCTCACTGGCGGCAACGGGTTCATCTTCGCCCACATAATTGCCCCTCTCCTTCAGCATGGACACACTATCGTCACCACCACCGTTCGCTCCGACAGCAGGGCCACCAAACTGCCAGTCGCGTGCTCCCAACCCTCAAGTTTTGATCTTCGTGCAACGGTGCACTGAACGCAACGCAGAATTCATTTATTCGGCACAGCGCTCAAAATAAATATCGCAGAACCCGATGCCCCTGATCCAGTTCAACTAGACATTTCAGGCTATTGCCAAACACGATTTCATCCCAACCGTAACCCCATCCAGGATCCGCTGCGCCACTATTTACTCGACCGCTGATGCAATTTCAGCTTCGGCCGGTTTTTCTGGTTCAGCTTGTACGGGCATCAGTCCTTCGCGAGTGATCCCCTTCATCTGGGATTCACAAATGTTAGTGTCGGGGGCGGGCATGCTTGATTGTCAGCTCACGATCTCTGCCACCTGGGCTGCACTTGGTCGTTTCTCCGGCTCGTACTCCCAGCAGCTCTGCAGGAGCGACCAGAGAGCATCCCCGTGCTGGCTGTTTGATGGTATGTACTCCTCTGGTCGCTTGGGAGCCTCCTTTTTGACGAGAATTGCTGTGATAATGGCAGCGACTATCGCATTGAGCAGGGACATTTTGATTAGCGCGCAGGCCCACAAGCGAGGACCGAGTCTTACGGTTTGTTGTGTAGGAGTACGGCACTTTGCCGGTGTTTATTTCCTGTGGAACTCTGTGAGAAACTTGGATGCCAATGGTGTACAACGGAGTACTAATACCAATATTGTCTGAATATTAATGTGTCAAATGATTGCAGGCATACACAAGCAAAAGAACCTACCATGCCGAGCGCCCACACATCTGCTTCCTTGCTCTGTTTTTCTTTGTCATCTAGTATCTCCGGGGCCTGCGCACATCAATTGTTAAACAATGTCGAGCTCCAAGCTTTGAGTCACTTACCGTCCATCGCGGGGTAAACCCGATAGTTTTTACAGTTTCGGTGAATTGCAGTGTACCTTGCTGCAGGACTGCGTTGCCAAAATCGGTGATCACTGGAACACCCTCGCTGGATACAAGCACGTTATTCTGCCACTCAACAGGTTAGATGGCTCATAGTTGCAGTATGATTAAGCATACTCCTTTAAGGTCCCCGTGTATCTATCGCAGAATCAGATCCAAAATCTCAACGACAAGAAAAATATTCACAAGCCCTGCACGGTGGAGATACTCAAGGCCATCGCACACGTATACGCCCTGATGAGATAATGTTGTGAGTCGTGCTGGCCAGAGCAAAAGTAAGGCCACGGACCATACTGCAACGACTGATGTCGGGGTGTTTATCGAGATAGGAGGGTAAACTCCCGTTCTCCATCCACAAAGATACCATCCTGATCTGGTTCTGGAATTTTGCCAATCCAAGCAACGGAAGGACGTTGGGGTGGCCACACTTTGACCACGTATACAACTCTCGGGCTGCACGCTGATACGGTATAAGGTTTTCGCATATGTGTGGCGTGATCTGGGTTACCTTTGGGAGTTTACCAACTTCGTCATCGGCATTAAATGATACCCGCAACACCTTGATTGCGACCCGTCGTCCATCACGGAGTTTCTCGTTGTACACAAAGCTGTATCCGCCATGCGTTGTGGGCTGATTGCCGGATGGAGGGGGGTCGAAGTGATGCGTTAGGTCTTCACATCCATGTTTGGTGAGATGCATGACAATTTCGTCCAGGGGCTGGGAGAAATTTTATAACTCAAATGGGGAACTTGACAAAACAGAGTTAATACCATGCTGCTACTGATCGTGACGGTTTGGGGCTGTAAGGGAGGTATTGGGCAAGAAATGAATTAACAGCGTCAGGGATGGCTTTTGGGGTTGCTCACCACCTGCATGTACAAATTTTCGTATAGGTTGTATGAGCCTAATTCATTGCAGCCAAGGTATAACTCACCACCTAGATGACCGAAATGCAGTACAGATACGCCAGTGTAATTACTTGCAGTTGGGGCATCACTCACAATCTATACGAGCGAAAAACAGTACAGGTACGTCAGTGTAATTAATTGTAGTCGCGGCACAACTCACCTCCTATAACCAAAATGTACAGGTATGTCAGCATGGTTCATTATAGTCAAGGCATAACTCACTTCCTGTACCAGCGAAACATAGTGAGCGTGGTTTAATGCAGTCGGGGCGTCACTCACAAGCTATATATGACCGGAACGCGGTGGAGGCGCGTCGGCATAGTTCATTGCAATCGAAGTACAACCCACCTCCTATACGACCGACATGCAGTACAGGTACGTCAGCATGGTTCGTTGCCGTTGATGCATCACTCACATGCTATATATGGTGCAGGTACGTCAGGATAGTCCATTGCGGTCGGAACATAACTCACTCTCTATATGGCCGAAATACAGCACAAGTTCGTCAGTGTAATTAATTACAGCCGGGGCACAACCCACCGCCTATATGAGCGAAATGAAGCGCAGGTGGTCAGCGTGGTTCATTGCAGTTGGGGCACCACTCACATGCTATAAATGACCGGGGTGGGGTACAAGTACGTCAGCCGGTTCATTATGGTCGGGGCATAACTCACTGCCTATATGACCGAAATACAAAACAGGTACGTCAACATAGTTCACTGTAGTCGGCGCATAACTCACCACCTAGACGAGCGGAGTTAAGTGCAGGTACGTCAGCGTAATTAATTGAAGCCGAAGCTGCTCACAGGCTGCATAGTCGGGTGCAGTACAAGTGCGTCAACATAGTTCGTCATTGCATTCGAGGTGTAACTCACGTTCTATGTGATCGAAATAAAGTTCAGGTGCGTCAGCATAGTGCATTGTAGTCGGGGCATCACTCACCTTCTATATGACCGGAATGCAGCATTGCGGTAATGGTAGGAAATCAAAGTTCATTGTAGTTGTAACATAACCCGTTTATATATGAACAGGATACAACATCGCAGGACTCACTTTCTACATGAGCCGGGATGCCGAGGGGAGGTCAACGCAGCGCACCAGAGGGACTAGCTGTTACTTACTCCCTACACGATGGACGGCGTTATCTAATTGCTGAGACTGTCCACGTTTTTGTCACGCACCATAGTTCCCAGTCCAATCCAAAATATGTTGCGGTGGCAAAGGGTAGGATTAGCCGCCCGGTGGCGCCTGCTTTGGGCGAAGCTGCCTCCGTTACAAGTAACGGCGGCCGGCGCTTGCCTTGAGATCAAGCTTAGGGGTGTGAGTACAGTACAAGGCCGATACTTGGTGTAGCGTGGACCTAAACGGCAGAGAAGGACAAACGCTACACTACAATCACGACAGACAGAACTACGTGCTTCAGCGAGCGGAAAAGGCAAGCTGAGACCGACAGGCACAAGAGCCGCTAAGGAGATAGGGGGAGGAACGCAACAGTCGGAACAAACCGGCCAACGAACCGGAAGCAAATCGTGAGCGGCATGCACGTGACGTCCCGCACAACACTTGGAATTGCCATGCGTTTAGAATACTCGGCGTGACTTGGAGAAGTTTATGTGGCGACTGCCACTGCACCCGGGGCGTCAATGGGTCATCTACCACGAGACATCATAGCACCACGCATTCACCTCACATCCGGGCCAGTCACCTGAAACAACCCCGTGGCATCAGGGCTCAACCTTGAGGTTTGACCATGGTTTCAAGAACAATTACGCACCACTTTTGTTCCGTCCACCAGGATGACATAACCTCAAACCGCCAATCAATGCGCTCCCGACGACAAGCCCTGCACATACACAGGGAGGACAGACTAGGGCTTCGTAAGAATTATTTCTTACCAAACCACACCTCAGCAAAATATTTGGGGTGAAATGAGCCAAAATTTCAGTATATTTCACCATTAACCCATTAACCCACCCCCCCTTTTAATTTACCTTCATTACACCCCCAAATTTCACTCCCAAATTACACCCATTAATTACACCACTTAATTACACCCCCAAATTACATCCGTCTGAATCTACCCTATTGCAATTGGTAACCAATCAGCCAATTAATTAGCTATCTTCAATTGATTTACTCTCATTCAGTTGAAACCAGTAAAAATATCGTTATATTGAACATGACATTACTACTACAATACACAAACAGGCAATGAAATTTTTATAAGGTCAGGCAGAATAGATAAACGTGATGAAGTTGAAGGCGGGAAGAGGTCAGGGTCAGTAACCATATTGTTGCAAATATAAATAATGGCACATACCAGACAACAGTGACTCGAGGAGCCCGCAGCACA
>WSTK01000605.1:0-20115 GCA_019616945.1 Ceratobasidium sp. 414
TCTGCTGAACCTCACCGATTCACCTGACGTTCATAGAGATTCAAAGGCCTAATATAATACATCTATTGCGTTTGTGGTGGAGAGGCGGCAGCGAGTCCGAAGAAAGCAACGAGGGTAACAAGAGCTTTGACGTGCATTTTGTCGAGAGAGCTACTAAAGTATTGTTGAGAGCTTCAAAGAACTTCAAGAGGCAGGTTGGGCTGAGGAAATTGCGGCCTTGTACCGCAGCGTTTTATACCGTCGTGAGCGTACAGGGCGGGCCGGAGACTTACATGTCGCCATTCTTCGCATACATGCCAACATTCGCTCGGTCCGCGTCAGGTGTTCTCCGTCACTCTCACACGTTTGTTCTCCGGAAGATGATATTTTTAGGTAGGTTATCTGAGTTTTGCGGGGAGGAAACCCGCCTTAGCACCTTCTCTTGCGCGCGTGAGTGATGCGAGAGTATCCGAAAACGCTTACACAGTCGGTTCATATTGCCCGATGGGAGATAGAAACGATTTCCGACGCACAGAAGTGACCCGTGTTGCTGTTTATAGAGTACGAACGGGCTCGGGTGTCTTGGAGACGGTTATGTATTTTGGGTTTGCCATCACGAAGCACACCAGGCGAGCCAAAATATCACACATAAGTATCAAGGACGTGATTCCTGTGATCGGAGGTCATGGAATTAGTGTCCATTGGGTTATCCGGGGCGAATTTCGGAATTACAGATTATGTTCTAGTCAATGAGGTACCCCGTCGACGAGACAAGAATAATAGGCATTCCTTGTCGTAGAAGGCATGGGTAATAGCCGCGTTTAGCTCGTACGTCGAAACCGAACAGTCGTACCTCCTAGCCGACCCAGTTATGCGTGAAGAAGAGGCTATTTGGACTGCGGAGAAGCGCCGAGTCCCCAAATAGCTAGCCACGGTCAGTTCTCACAGGAAGACGAACCTAGCGCGTCAGAAATATGTCAAGGGTCACTATTCCCGAACGGCGGATGCCACGTAGCATAGCTGTTCGAACGCCAGTGCAGTATAGGGGGGATGTATGCTCGGTACATGAATTCAATCGAGAGTCCCCGCGGTTGCTAGACGTCGGCTAAGGTGCGTGTGATCTCGAGATGACTAGTATGAGGTGACATACGTAAAAATAAAGTTAATCGGAGCAGTGATGGACGTTGAACAAATCCCGTCATGAGCTAGATTGGATTCAACATTTCAAATATCACGTGATATATTCCCGTGTATCCCCGGGCTTGATCCCCGCTCTTTTTTTCTTGCCGATTCTACCAGCAACGTCAACGGAGTTCAAGTGCTCATGGAAACGTAACGAGCCATGGACCTACGCATCAGGACTCTAAAACGTACACCGTGTCCTCAACTCCCCTCCTAACGCAGCTCACCGACTGGGTTTGACCGGAACAAGCCTTAGTCACCCTCCACCCAGAGTGCTGATACACCCGCTTGTGTCTTACGACCACATACCCATGGCCTCTGATTCACGAAGAACAGCAGCCTCGAGCTGCCCTCAGACGACCCGACTTCGCTACCTAGAAAGGCAAGAATATCTCCATGGCGATTCTGATGACTCGAACGAGAAAACCAACTCAAGCGCCTTTGTCCAAATGACTTTTATTGCACTTGGTATCAGCTCTTTGCTCCCATGGAACGGTAAGTAAGTCTATCAGGCGATTAGAATTCTCCTAATAATATCCACGGACGGTTCAGCCATTGTGACTGTTCTCCCCTTCTTTCTCGATAGGCTCCGTGGAACGCCGTTGCACGACAGCTTTGCGTCTTGGTTAAGCTTTCTGTTCAACGGTGTGGGATTGCTTGCCATGGGGCTCGCAACGTGGGCAGGTGACCGAGTGAGTATTGATATCCCATCTTACTTATGCTTGACTGAGGCTACATTTTCTGAAACCATAGTTCACCCACCCATCGAGCTTCTCCGTCTCGATAATTATCCTAATATGCTTATTTGCATTTCTTGCTATCGTCCCATTTCTTGTGTTCTCTCCTCCCGCGTTCTTCGCTGTTGCACTCGCTACGAGTAGTCTGCTGGCAGCGGCTGGTGGTTTCCTCCAAACATCGACAATCACACTAGCACCCAAGTATGGCTCTGGCGCCATCACATCCTACATGGCTGGCAGTGCTCTCTCCGCGGTTGGGGTCTCCCTCCTTCAAGTGGCCACCGCATATACCTCCACTGGCATCACATTACCCGACATAGACTCAGCATCTTGGAGCGCGACGATTTGTTTCATGACCTCGGCCATGGTTTTGGTCTTAACACTCGTCTTATTCAGAGCACTAGGGCAGGAGCACTATGGTTTCGACAGACCCGAATCTTACAAAGATTTTGGTGTCGAGACACCGCCATCCGAGCGGACGCGCTTGATCCGACAACGCGCTCAGACACCTCGTATCCAAATCGCCCAATTGGAATCTCCCGCGAGATACTATAGCTGTAGTTTTGCCATTTTCTATGCTGGGATTATAACCTTGGTACGTGAGGCTATATAAGTAGTTTGGTAGTGGTTAACTCGTGTTCCAACCAGTGTGTCTTCCCAGCAATTACAGCTACCATAGAGCCAATCAATACTGCAATAGACCCGCTCCTCTTCAACGCAATACACTTCCTAGTGTTCAACATTGCAGACCTCGCCGGCCGTTCCCTCGCCTCGACCCGGTTATTATCTTCGACAAATGACACATTTCTTACCACATATTCGCTGTCACGGACGGTTTTTGTCCCATTCTTTATCGCATGCAATGTCGCTGGGTCGTCTACACCCGCGATTATCACATCCGACACAATGTATATGCTCGGCTTGTTCCTGCTAGGATTGACTCACGGGCATTGTTCGACGCTGTCACTGGTGGCTGCTTCCGAGGCAGAGGATGGGGAGCAACAAAGGAGGGCCACGCGGTTGACACAGTTTTGGATGATGGCGGGGATTGTTGCTGGAGGAGGGGCGAGCTTTGGTGTGCGTGCACTTTTGTGAGGCCGGGGTCACGTTCTACAGGATGGGTTCAGTCTTGACTACAGTTTACACTAGAATCACCTGGGGCTTAAAAGATTCTCCATTGTTAAAGGGCAGAGTTCGCCTCTTCATTATTTCTTCTGTAGCATATCTTCATGTAAATTATGTTGCGTAATGTCACTGGGGTTTATTATTCGGCTTTATCATGCAATGCCACATATCGCGATGTACGTCTCTATACTAGTCTTGATCTGTAGGTGCGACATTTGGCGGTAAGTTTGAAACGCGCCCGACTACGTTGTACCTCTGCACAACAGTTCTATTTTAGTGGCCGGATATTTCGCCCGACAGGGAAGGGGAGATATACGCACCTTGGAGTAAAAGGCGTACCAATCGTTCAAAACACCTCGTTCTTTTGCTTCTAGGGTACTCCAATCTGGCACAGCGTCTTCTGGCCTTAAAGACGAAAGTCCGAGTCCTTTTGAGCCGTCTTTGCCTGCAAATACGGAGTAAGAGCCGCCCGGGCCGTAAACATCTCTCTAGAAAAAATATATTACATATGGGTAACGCAATGAGCGATAACAATGTAGCACTCACTTTGGGGGTTACGTCGAATATCGTTCCTGCAACAGACTCTGAGCATTGTATGCACGCGGCAGACTGTGTAAATAGAGACCTTTGATAGCAACATATACCGGTCGATTAGGATCTTGCCCATCAAATGCAGCAAGCTCCATGACACCGAAGGTAAGTAATTAAATATACTGCAGAGTACGGACGTATCACCTCTGCGAGAGTGTATGGGTCGTCTTTTGGCGGCTGGAGCTGTCTATCCCCAATAGCAAACGGGTTCTTCTTTGCAACTGGGACGGTGGCCGCAGGGATTTGATCGTTATTTTGCCGGCGGGACAGGACCCAGTAGGAAGGGAGTATTATCGCGACAGCCGCAACCGCAATCGCGGCAGGAGAACTTGGGAAGTAAGCCGGGGACATGTTATGGTGGAGGAGGGGAAGTCACGTGGCTCCTTGAATAAGACTCTCCTGCTTTGTCATCCATCTGACCTGATTCTGGATCCCTCATCCGACGACGACATGTGGAACACCGCGTCTCTCATTCTATTCGCCTCCTTTCTACAGTGCATGAATTGGTTCTTTTCACGACGCGAACACCTCTCAAAGTGGTTCATGCATTTCCTATCGAACGTGCGGGGTCTGGCCACTTGCTACTGGCTCATCAGGACTAAATCTTCCCCCACTCTGGCCGTTTTTGGACAGGAAGCCGGTTATCGTCCAATTGTACCTATATTCAACTCGGCCATATGGATTCTTTCTTAGAAAATGCTTGTTCCGGATACTCAGTTGCAGGTTGAATTTACTGTGCCATGTGCCTCGTCCACTCGTTGGCTGATTTTAGCCGGGCTAGACTCCAACAAGTGAGCATCCATTTAGCTCAACTCCTTGAACTGTTCAATTGACCATCACACGCACCATGCATCAGAAAGTCTCTGGGTGCGCCGCGATTATGATAATTTCGAACGTCTCTACAGTGTAATATCTTGCAGGGGAATGTTTTGGCGAGACACCCGACCGAGCTCTTACATGTGTTATAGTTTCAACTACGGCTTCGCTTCTCTCAATGGTCTTCTAAGCCCTACGAGCGCACGTTCTCTGTCGATTTTTGTATAAATGCAACGCATACAGTCGTCAGGAGGCCTAGGCCACTCCTCTCAGGCAGCCCCGAGCATTCGATACCATGTGGTTCAAACCTCTTACTCTTGCCCTTCTCCAGCTCGGTCTTGTGGTTGCTGCACCCCTCGATTGGGAGGACAAGCGTGCTTTGCCCACTCCGGTCAGCGTTGCAACTGCCAGGAAGTATCTCGAGTCCTTGACTGTCGCGACCGAGTCCAACTACCCAGCATAGTGAGTGCTTTGGTAAGGGCCGGATCGCGAATGTCTAACCGGTCTTTCTGTAGTCACCGTGACCTGTTTCCTCACTGGATCAATATATCTGGACCTTGCAACACCCGCGAGAGTAAGCCTCCACAATAAGTTGCTAGGAGCCCACTCTTACCGTGGCACCCTGTAATAGCCGTCCTGAAGCGCGACGGGATCAACGTAGTCACCAATTCGGCCTGCGCTGCCATTTCTGGTACCTGGAGATGTATGTACCGCTCATAACACACCGTTGAAACCACAAAACTAACGTGTATACATCACAGCCGCTTATGATGGTGCCACTTGGACGGCTGCCTCCGACCTTGATATCGACCATCTGGTGCCTCTCAAAGAAGCCTGGGTCTCTGGCGCTCGTTTCTGGACGACCGCTCGTCGCCAATCGTTTGCCAACGATTTGACCCGTCCTCAACTCATCGCTGTCACCGTGAGTTCAGACTCAACGGTACCATTTTTATTACTATATTTCTAATTTATTTTGCAGGACAACGTGAACCGGGCGAAGGGTGATCAGGATCCGGCTGAGTGGATGCCCCCCCTGTCCTCGTACCGTAAGTTGTTCGGGTTGTCACTTCGACTGTGTGCCGTAACTCTGCACCCTTGCTGCAGACTGCATATACGTCCGCGCTTGGATCACGGTCAAGTACTACTACGAGTGGGTCTGCTCTACCTTCGCGATATCACGCGACACTAAAATGGTAATTAAATTTGTAGCCTCACCGTCGACTCTGATGAGAAGTCAGCTCTGGCGGCATACCTTGACGATTGCTAAATGGTTAATTTTTGGGAGCGTAACGCGGAAAGTACCGTTTCTGCTGTTGAGAACGGGAATACCTGCCCGGTATGGGTCGGAAAACGTGGTTGTATGCGCTGAGGTTGAGTAAAATATAACTACGAATGTGCCGTTTATGCATATGTATTCCCTGTCGGATCAGCATGTAGTCCTGAGCAAGTCAGGCTATATACCAATACCACCTCGGACTGCTCAATGCGCATGTGCCTTGCTCAGCAACTTCCCCGCGGCGCCAAGTCGTACTTCGATCAGCAGAACGCGTAAATGCGTAGTTCGCCCTCCGATTAGAACCTTTACACGTGTGCGAGCACCAACCCCATCTCGCTTACAATTTGTCTCGCAAATACATATATATCACGGCATCCGATTGGCAGTGGACCCTGTGCATCAGCGTGCAATCTATCATTATGTGCATCGCGGCCACGCATGCCTCGACGTCTAACCTATAAAAGCCACAAGAGATGTGGCGAGATTTTCTCGGCCAACCCCCGTGCTGGTCAGTCTATCGATCACGTGGTTACTAAAGTGTCCCTATCCGTGGCGCAGCTCCTCACTCGACTTATCATCCTTGTGTAGAAGTTTTTTCAAGGTTTAAAGCCAACGACAACCCACGAGCGTTTGCAGCTATCTAGACGGTTATAAAGGGTTACAATATGCATTTCAGCTACTCACTAGTATCTTTGCTTGCTATGACCGGTTTTGCGGTGGCACGTCCGTTGGAGATGGCGAGTGTTCGCCGGGCAATGCCAGCTCCAGTGGACGCCGAAACCGCCAAGGCCTACCTCAAGAAACTTGTCGTGGAAGCCACTTCCAATGAACCTGCGTAGTAAGTCAAACTCAACTAGCCGAGCACTGCCGTGTAAGATTGGCTGACCCATGTTCATCTTTTAGTAATCGTAAGTTTTTTCCTCACTGGAGGACCGTGTCTGGAACGTGTGACACTCGTGAAAGTGAGCAAGTTACCGTGGTTAAGCCCCAAGTCTGGCCTTAACCCATGGTTTCGTATCTCTAGCGGTGCTGAAACGCGATGGGACGAACGTCGTGACCAACTCGGCCTGTTCAGCTACCTCCGGAACGTGGTTCTGTGAGTGAGAGCCCCTCGTAGATAATACTCTTGGTGTTCTGATAATTATCATAGCTGAATACGACGGAGCTACCTGGGATGCTGCCTTGGATCTCGATATTGACCATATTGTCCCGTTGAAAGAAGCTTGGATATCCGGCGCTCGGGACTGGACGACGGAACGCCGACGGGCTTTTGCGAACGATTTGACCCGTCCTCAGCTCATTGCGGTCACGGTGGGACTTGCAAATTTATACTCCATTCTTGATGGTTGTACTCACAGCGTGCACTTGAAGGATAACGTAAACCAAGCTAAAGGAGATAAGGATCCCGCAGTGTGGATGCCACCCCTTCAATCATACCGTAAGTCATATTCACTCTGTGGGATCATTTATATGAAATTAACTGCCTTGGCACAGACTGCACTTACGTTCGAGCCTGGTAAGTTCCGCGATTAGTTTCAACTGGACACGCAACTGACGGTCGACGCACTGCACACTAGGATCGAAGTGAAGCACTTCTACGAGTGAGTAAAAGGCACTCTTTGGCGTGAGACACACAACTCAAGTGATCTTGATTAGGCTCAGCATCGACTCTGCGGAAAAGGCTGCATTGACAAACTATCTCAGCCAATGCTAGGTGGAGGCTCGTACATGACTAGAAATAGAGATCAGATTCTGGTGATTTCCAGTTTTTGTTGTGCTTAACTGGTGTTCCTTTTTCGGACAAATCAATGGGTTGTTAAGGTGGCGAACGCATCGTAGCCACGGTGGCAGACCGTGTTACATAATCAGCTCTAAGCGCTATTCGGCTCTTCCAATCCTGCGCCTCATGAGCACAGATCACCGTCCCCCACCAAATGACCTTGCAGACGGATTCCCGAAACGAAAGGGCTTGCCTCCGGTCGCAAAGTTTGTCTGCGGCGCAGCTGTAAGTTACCCAAATTTATTTACTCCAATGGTTTGTCTAAACAAATTAATCTGAAAGTTAGTTCTGTCCGCTGGCTTGGCCGTTCCGTTCTTACTTGCGAAACGGCGGGCTGCACTACCACCTACTGCTGTTCATCTATCGAGTACATCTGGGCCGGCTGCACTTGTTGCTCGAGCCACCTCTTCGAGCCCGGCCAGTGTCTTGCCAGCTGGTCGCCCACCGCTGAGGTTACTGAGGGACAGAGATACGAAACGAGCGGACGAGGGTGGAAAAGTAGACACGTTTGGAGCTATTAACCATGCGCTCAAAGCGTTCGGGGTCGCAACAATGCTAGTAGGAGTCGGAACCGGAACTGTATTCACGGGTATTACGCTCGGGCTCGGGATCACTACTGTGCGTCTACCTATTCTCCAATTTTTGACATTGAAAATCTCACTTCGTTTCTCGACAGCTCGGAGAATTCCAAACCCTCATGCGTTCCCTTGTACGCTCGTCCTTTCCTCAGCTCCACGCGCAGCTGCATAGCGTGAGCGACCCGGCGACTTCGCAGTACTATCGCACCGAGATCTGGGAGCAGGAGAGGGTCGAACGTGCGTTGGAGGATGCTTTGGAGAAAGGCGGGTGGAGAGGGTGGTTAGATGAGGCAAGGAGGCAGCTTGAAAGGGAAAGAGCAGTGGGGCAGAGGATGGCAGAGATTGAGGGGGCAAGGCGGTCTTAGGTGGTTGGTTGGTTGGTTCAGGTGCGAGCGGGGCTGAAGGAGCGCTTGAGATGGGGTACGTATGCGTCGGCGGCGAGGGGCACTTTGCTGAGCGTACGTACATGAAAGGTACGTGGTCGTTTGCCAGTTGGGCCTCTGATCGGGTTTCTGACCCGCCTGATGTAGGTCTGTCCGTTCCATTATGACACCATCAAAATATGATTATTTGCATCAGTCAGATGGCCGAGTATCGTTCGGACGGTTCTGTCGAGTCATCCAAACCGCAGCCCAAGGTGCTACCAGCGCCTAAAGTGTGCTATAAAAACCCGACTAGTTCACTCGATTGTGGCATCTCATCCATTGGTTACACATCACAGTTGCCATGCCTCTTCTCCAACTTCCAAACGGCGTTTCTCTCTCCTACTCTTCTTACCCTGATCCTGCCCCTTCTCCCTCTCGCCCGACTGTGCTCTTTTTAGCCGCGCTAGTCCAGCGGGCTGAAATTCAAATGGAGGTGCAGATTCGAGATGAGCGGTTGAAGGGGTTTAATTTTGTGGGTATCGATGTACATGGGCATGGAGATACGACTGGAAGGGATCAGTGGAATCATGCGGATAATGCTAGGGACGTTGTTGCGGGGATGGTACGTATGGGTGTTTAGTTGTTGTGGAGACTTTTTAATGGGTTGGGTTGAGTTTAGAAAGCGCTCGGAGTAGACAAATTTTTCGTCTATGGGACTTCGAACGGTATGTACGAGAAAGCGACGGTCATGTCTTTATTAAATAATCTCCCTAAGGTGGAGTCATTGCCCAGGAGGTCGCTATTCGTTACCCGGACAACGTGCGAGGGCTCAGTGCGTGTAGTTGGGCAGTGTCGGTACTTTCATACTAACCTTTGCCCAGTCCTATGCGCTACCACTTCTCGCAACCTTGGACCGGAACTCAGTACTCGATTCCGCCAGTTCTTGATCCCCAACTGGATGGCCAGCATCCCTCCACCCGACGCCACGCTCATGGCTTCGTGCCTCACCACGTTTGGCGTTCCTGCCAAACCTGCCGATCAGCCTGGGTCGGCATTTGGCGATCGGAAGCCTGTGTCTGATGACGGCGGGGAGCGTACGGTGGAGAGCGCGGTTGGACTCGAGCTGGTCTGCCGGATTGTGGACAATTGGCGCGCTCATACGGGGGAGAATAAAGTTGTGAAACCCGTCGAAGCAATGTTGAATTGGGAGGGGTGCGAGGATCGATTGGGTGGTGTCAAGGTGCCGGTGTTGGTCGTGTAAGTTTCTCACTCGAGGAGCATATAGTGTGCTCACAGCTTGAACAGTCACGGCGTGGACGACCCCACGTTTGCCTTGGAGCGTGGCGAGCAAACCTTCTCTCTCTTGCCAAAGAATGAACACACTCGCCTGGTCAAGTTGGATGGCAAGGGCGCTCATTTGATCAACGTTATTGCGGATGTTGCGACCGAGGTCAACGGAGCCACGCGCGAGTGGCTGGATGAATGCATCAGGGCTGGGTTCTAGCGGTCTAAGCGTCGGTGTAAATATTTATTGACCTGCGCCCACACTGCTCAATAACTGTAACTATGCACAAAATGAATACCTAAAATGAAGCACGTGTTAGCGCTCAAGTCCGCCAAGCGCCGTGTTCCTTTTATCTTTCCAGAAGTTGCTTGATCGTGCTGTTTTTCCCTCCCGCCTCCTCCCACTCCCCACCCGGCAGTCGCCCGACTCTGGTCCGCACGCTTCGGCCCACGACGGTGTTACGAGTAGCAGTGCATCTGACTCGGCAGAACAGCCCAACCAACCCTTATCCGCTCTCCTTTGCTCTGCTCTAGTGTACGACTACCCCTCCACGCCCCACGCACACGTTTCTAGTCGCTCGTTCATTCCAACCACGCACACACCGCACACGAACACAACAATGGCCGCAACCGAAGCCCCTTCGTTTTCCGAAGACTGGGACCGTCTCACGCCCGCTCCTGCCACGCCACCACCCAGCCGAACGCGGCTGCCGGAAGACTTGGGAGACTGCACACCGGGCGGGGGGACTCGCGGCACGCGGTCGCTGAGCGATTTGATGAGGCTGCATGCCGAGCATGGCAAGGAAAATTTGCACCTCAATTCGCAAGAGGAGAGGCGATTAGAGGAGGAGTTGGCGAAATGGGTAAGTTTTCTGGTCTGTGGTCCTGGCAAGTCGAGCCGTCGTGCTCGGCGTCGCCGGGCCATCTCATGCTAAGCGGGGTTGCTGACACGTGAACTCAAGGTCAACACCGAGGAAGACGACGAGACATTTTTTGGTCGTCGGTCACTTGATGGCGCACCACGGCCGCGTGGGATCATCGACTTTGGCCGCCCACGAGGGCAGAGCGAGAGCCACGTCAGGGAGGGGAGTCACGAGCGCAGCGGCAGCCCCGACGACCGAAGAGAACGAAAAGACTCTTCCAAAATGCTGATCCCCGGCCGCGGTGTCATCGCCGGGACCACTGGCAGCAACATCAGCCGCGAATGATTCTCGTTTTGTGTTCTTTTTTCTCTCGTCTCGTCCGGTTTTCCCCCTTGATTTATTGTGTTTGGATGACTGCTTCTTGTTTTTATGTTGTTTAAGTTTTGTCACGACCCTGCTACGACCTCTCACGACCCCCGCGACGATTTCATTTCTCTCTGCATTTATCTGTTCTAACACCCGCACGACCTTCTTGACTGTCTCCTCTACTCTACATTACACATTGTTATCACATCTTCTCTGGTAGGGTGTTAGTTATATCTATGGGCCTGTTGATATACATAGAGCTGGATCTGCCAAAGCGTGTGAGAATGGATCTGCGGTGCAAGTTTTTTGCACGTGGAGCGCGGGATTTGTTTGTAACCGGATCAAATGATTTCATCAAGCTGGTCCTGACCGCAGCTGCTCCCATGGGATAACCAAGCTCTTCCCGGCCATCACAACTACAAATCCGCAGCTCAAGTGAGTGGTCCGACTTGTTATGAGTGCACATGATCTAAACTTGAATCGGTGTGTAAAGATTCTACCACGTCCTCGCCATCGCTCCATGTCTAACGCCGTCCGCATCCCAGACACGCCTCCTCCGGGCTGGCACTCGATCCAACCATGGGCTCCCCGCCTCTCGCTTTACGTACACGAAATCACATCTGTCTCGGTCACATTCATCCTGAGCTGCAGGCACAGCAACAACGACAATGACGCAGCACTGGGGCTGGTGGAAGAGCTCGGTGGGGCCGACGCGAAACAGAAGATATCTGACGTGCTGGGCAAGGGGCTTGCGGTCAAGGTCAACGGCACACCGTGGCAACGGGTGGTTATGCATGTGGATGAAGAGTCGGACGAGGAGGCGGTGGTGATCCTCTATGGGCTCATGCCGGCCAAGTCGTACGAGATCGAGTTGAGTGTGGTTGCGGGGGAAAGTATCAAGGGGAGTCTCACGACCGAGGACGAGCTGAGTACGTTTGCTCTCATTCATGCTTGACATATTTCTGTGCTAATGCGGGTTGCCATGGACAGACCAGCCCGATGAATCCGCACCCGCCGTCGCTCAACTCACAACCAATACTACTCCCTCGACGACCCAAACGCAAACCGCCACGCCCGCCGCTACTCCACCCGATTCTCCCGCCTCGTCTTCCCGACCTACTACGCCCCCACCACGCCAAATTACCGTCGAAGAGCGTGCGAGCCAGTTGAGGCACATGCACTCGCTCCTAACTCAGGAGCACGACCAACTGACGACGCAGCTCAAAACGGCTCGACGAGATGCCCAACGAGCAGACGCAGCGCTCCGAAGCGAGATCGAGGCGCTTAAAAAAGCGGTGGAGAAGAACGCTGTGGGGGAACAGAGGGCAAAGCAGAAAATCCTGGCGTTGCAAGAGGCGGTCAAGCAGGCACTTGCGGCGGCCGTCGAGACGGATAATACGGTCAAGGAGATGGAGCGTGCGCTACCCGAGTTGGAGGCTAGGAGGGCTCAAGCTGAAGTTGAGCATGCGCGGGCGAGCGAAGAGGCCGAGCGGTCGACTGCCGAGACGAAAGCTGCGCTCGACGCGGACCGGAAGAAGACGGCCGAAGTCGAGGGAGAGCTCGCAAGTCTGACGGCGCGATTGGAAAAGCTGACGGCGAAACGGGACAAGTTGGCCGGAGAGACGGTGCCAGAGCTCGAGAAGGAGCTGGCGGGGCTACACCTAGCCATCGAAGAGGTGCAACGCGAAAAAGAAAAGGAACGCGAGTTTAACCACGAGATCGACTATCCACACCATTATACCCAGCCTCAACCTCTGTCACAACCGATTCGACGGCCAGGACCGGGGCCAGGACATGTCGAGGCTAACATAATCAATGTGACCGCCCCACCTTTTGTCCTTCGGTCTGCGCATTCGCGGGGGACGGTCAGCGTTGGGTCGATCGGTCGGTCGGGGCCGAAGACTCACAGTCATGCGGCGACGGGGAGCGATGGGTTTTTGCGGGGCTACCCGGCGCTGGAACGGGGAGGCGGAGAAGTAGTCGGGGGTACTGGTCGAAAAGGGAGTTTGTCGCCTGGGAGTGGGGAGAAGGGAGCTGCGTGGGGGATTTTTCCAACGTCGTAGAGCGGTGGAAGGAATGGGATGGATGATGTGTCTGTTGGCTTGATTTGAGACCTGGACTGCGCTATGTGAGTATCGGGAATTGGTATTTTTGGGCAGGTTATTGACCCGAATTGTAGAATTTGTTGCTTGTATTTATGGACTGAATCGGTATGACGTAGTGCCGCGAGTGACATTAATATACCATACTGCTCAAGAAAAGACATCGGCCATTTGAACTGGGAATACAAGGCCCTAGTATTTTGTTCGGAGCATGCGTTTGTAGCCCGGATGATACGCCTGGTTGAGCATGAGAGATTCTAGGTGAGTAACATCCTGGCAGATTCGATTGCTCAATCTTGCACACGACTAGGATACTACCGAGTGCGACACACCCTTTTGCTACATGACGCATAATCTGTCTGCCTAAATGAACCTCCGAGTCGTATTTTTTATCCGCCTCGTCCGGCCGGGCGGTTCACATAGCCCGTATGGGATAACCTCGCACTGCAGGTCGGTGCAAGTAGGTTATGGTGTCGGGACGGAATCATTTTGGGTACGTTCTCCGTCGCTAGCTTCGCTCACAGACGTTGTAAAATGGAACTCGACGCCCCGAAGCCCTCATTCGAGACTCGCTGCGGGCGGGAAGTAACGCGTCGATTTGATTGCTTTGCTCAACCTAGCATTCTCACATCCCCATTTGCCATGTCGTGACCTGAGATATTCCTCCGTTCGCCTTCTCCTGATTGCCCCAGCAACTGCCTGCATGCGCTTGTCAGCCCGGGCCGCCCGGATATCAGCGGTGATAAGGGCGGAGCAAGAACAAGAAGCTATGATCGATATCACCGCCGGTAAGCTAAATTCGTTCAGCCTGTGATTTGAACAGCCGATCAACGCTTGACACGGTAATAGGAAGATTGCAAGCGGAATAAGGAAATCGGTTATAGGTACCCCCCACCCAGCGGGTTTGAAATCTTGTCTGTCGAAAGGTCATGGGACCTACACCCAGGTATGCACCAACGCCTGAGAACATGTACACCCTGAGCAATCGTTGCAGGGTAAGTGCCCCCGAGATGGATGCGCCAGCTCGCCTGCTGCGGACGGAAGAACCGCTTGTCCGTTTGTTAGGCGCCATCGTTCTCTCGCGACACGTCTAGACTCGGCCTGTTATGCGAGCAAAACCATTAGATGCTAAACTCGTCGTGATGTTGTCCTATCCTTGGTTTAGTTCGTGCTTACCTCCCACAATCTCGTCCAAAAATATCGGCCCTTCTTCTTGAGAACATGCGTAGGAACTGGCAGTGGGGACTTCTTTGCGCAGCACAGCTGGGATTGGGTGTATGCGTCACCCGCGACTTGTCGACGACCGGGCCGCCCAAAGTAGCATTGGTGAAGTATAAAAGCTCAGAGCCAGATGCACCTTTTCCTCACTGTAGTACACCTCTCTGCGATACATCAACAGTACTCTCTTCAGGCCTCAACAAGATGCAAATCAAGACTCTCACCGTCCTCGTCGCCTTCTTCGGCCTTGCCGCTGCCTCGCCTGTGAGTCCCAGCCTCTCTTGCGCTGCCAGCATTGACTGACCCCGTGTGTAACAGATGATGCAGGCCCGCGAGCCGTCTGGCTCCCCTAAGCCCCCTCCTCCCAAGCCCACCTTCTCGCCCAAGGTGCGCACTCATAGTTCTCTTGTTCGATGGTTGGTTCAAACTGACCTGCTTGTTCCACACAGCCTCCGCCGCCGCACTCTCTCGGAGCTCGCGCTCCGCCAATGCCCACTTTGTCCCTTCCCCCTAAGCCCACCGTATCTCTCCCTCCCAAGCCCACTTTCTCCCCTGTACGTGCTCGTTGGCCTTGGCTGTCTCACATTCCTAACGTGCTATTTAGCCCCCGCCCCCTCCTCACTCGCTTGCTGGTCGCGCTCTGTCGAGCATCCCCCCGCCTCCGCCTCCACCTTCATCCCTGCCTCCCATGCCAACCTTCTCTCCCAAGGTTAGTCAAACCAGCACACGCACAAGTCGAGTGCTGACTGACCTGTGGACAGCCCCCGCCGCCTCACTCGCTTGCTGGCCGCGCGCCGTCTAGCATCCCTCCACCTCCGCCCCCGCCGTCGTCGTTGCCTCCCAAGCCGACGTTCTCCCCTAAGGTTAATCGAGTCAACACAAACACAAGTCTAGCACTGACAGGCGTATGAACAGCCCCCACCACCTCACTCGGTAAAGGTGCGCGCTCCTTCGAGCATGCCGCCTCCACCACCTCCACCATCGTCGCTGCCTTCCAAGCCAACCTTCTCCCCCAAGGTTAGTCGAGCTCGCGCACGGATAAGATGAGTACTGATTGGCACACCCTCAGCCCCCGCCACCTCACTCGGTTGTGGCTCGTGCTCCCTCAAGCATCCCGCCGCCCCCGCCACCTCCGAGCTCGCTCCCGCCTAAGCCGACATTCTCTGGCAAGGTGAGATCTGTCTGTACCAAACCTGGGTGATTGTGTCGATATTGACATGGTTTCAGCCTCCCCCACCGCACTCGTTTGCCCCTCGCGCTCCTTCGAGCATCAAGCCGCCTCCTCCCAAGCCCACATTCACTGGCAAGGTCAGCCACCCTGCAGCTTCTTGACGCGCATATAAGCACCTAACACTTGTTCGGTCTGGTTACTATTTGCAGCCTCCCCCACCCCCGCCTTCCTCCCTTGGCCCCAAGCCGACGCTGCGTGTCTAGACGAGGAGCAATAACGCATACACCAAGGCCCAAATCTAGCTCCCCTTGCATCGAGTGCGCATATTTTTGGCAACTGAATGTAATGTGCGCCGGGGTCAGGTTTTATACCAATTTTTCTTTTTTGTCTGCCTTTTCTGTTTTGGTGTCGTCCCCTTCGGAAAGCCTCATCAGCCATGTGGATGCTCTGACGTAGAATCTATGAATGATTTTTGACTGGTAAACGTCCAACAGGCACACGTTCGCATACAAGCCGATAATATGATGTAGTAATGGCCGCCACTTGAGGGGTCCGCAACAAAACCTTTAAGTAGGCACCGTGATCTGAGAGCCACAAACGACAGGGGAAACAACTGTAACCCCAAACCTGCCTCGAGCAACACAAGAATGTCGTAATGGTGTATATCTAGTTATATACACACCATCAATCGGGAGGAAGATTGCTGTGAACATATGAGAAACAAAGCGCCAATCCCAGGCATAACACGACAACATCAACTGCACTAAAAGTAGTGTCCTTGTAACACCGAGGTCCAAACGTATCAAAAAAACTACTTCGCTACAACATAGGCTGCCATCCCTTGAAAGTTGACTCCGTGAATTGGAACTGGCGACCCGCTGGAAGCAACTGCAGATTGAACGTCGAGCGTCTGTAGGTGAGTAGCCTGTCCCGGTCCGTTCAGGGACAGAACGTCGACCGAGCTGACGTTCGCCGACAACACGTACAAGAAGCTAACCGAGGTAGACTATTAGTGCAGAGTCCGCAAGAATTGCCGAGGACTTACTCGTTCCCTCCAACAGACGTAACGATACTATCGATTGTCGCAGATCCGGCCTTAATTTGATACTGCTTCACTATGTTCGCCTTAAGTTGGTTATTAACGTGGACCTCGGTCACGATAGATGTGCCAGCATCCGTGAGATATATATTGCCAGTCTTACGGCTGATAGAGCTCCAGCAGTTCAACAGCTGGTTCTTCACGGGATATATAGTCGTCTTGGCTGGAGCACCTTTGGTAAAATCGAATATGGAAAAACCGGTGGCGGGATCTACGACCAAAACCGCTTTGGTGCGAGGAATGAGTGTCATCCCAAATGGCTATAATAGGATATTTTAGTGTCCGATGATGTAGGCATCGAGATAAAACTCACCAAGAGACCCCCAGACGCTGGTGTAGTCTTGACTGGTTTGTTCGACAGCGATCCATTGGCCTTATTGACTTTGTATGTTGCAACAAATCCTAATTATATATACGTCAATGTTGGAGCGATTGAGACACTAGTGAGCAGCACAACATACCTGGCGTTGGTGGGGTCCCCTTTACACTCACATATAATTCCCCGCCGTCGGCGCTGAATATAACATCAGACACTGTTCCTGGAGGTCCTGTTGCCGGAGTGGTTTGTGTGAGGCCGAGAGAGCGAGTCGTATTAGGGATAGGAATAAGGCCTTTGATCGAGTCTGCCCAGTAACACCTTGGGGAAGCACGTTACTTGCAGAAGGTGAAACGGCGTCTGATGTGTACTTACTGCACACCATTGACATGACCTCCGTTCAGAACGCAAACCTCGTTGGTATTTTCATAGAATGCTATGGAAACAGGGAAATCTCCGCCCGAAGAAACCGGCTGAGAGCAAGTCAGCGCTAGCCTTCTGCAGCAGATATGCACTTGCCTTTCCAACCATATTAATCTCAGATGGGTTCTGGTGGTTGATCTTAAACATAACCACCGTACTGGACCCAGGGTTGACGGCGAAGAGCATCTGCGGGTTTGGGAGGTTAGCTCAGATAGTAAAAGGGATAGGAAGCAACTGTAGGCGTACGTCTTTGCCCACTTTCACAGAGTCTTGGCTGAAAAGCGCATCAGGGCCTCCCGTGGGGCTGTTAGCGTGGACTCCTTTCCCTTGGGTAGATACAGCATGGGAATAAGAGAGCTTCCCAGAGTGGTCCATGGTATTGACAATCACGTTGTTACCGGAAGGGTCGTTAGTTATAACTAACGATCACGTCAGTGAGGTCTATGCTGGGAGGCCTCTGCCAACTTACAATATATTGCTCCAATGATAGTTGGGCGCGCAGTGGCCAAGCCTGAGGCCAGTAAGAGGGCGGAAGCAAAGTAAGCGTAGTACATGTTCTCGAGTTGTGGAAGTGTTAATGAAACCTCAGTCGGAGGGGAGAAACTGATGAGGTGGGTGTACCGGGGACCCACAAGTACTTATACCTCCAGGCCAGGCACTTGCGCATTGAATCATGTTCGTATCGATTAAGCAAACTATTCCTATTCTTAGCTACGATTGATTGACGCCGGGTTTACGTGTTAGTGCACTGCCACCCTGGGTGTATGCGACGGGCAGGAACCCCATTTCAAATCTTTGACTAACGAGGATACCGCGCCTAGAACTCATTGTCCGCACCCACGCAGCTTGGGCCGAGGGACACCCCTATTGCCTCGGGGAATCTCAAGGCTAACAGTCTCTGGGGGTACACCCTGCCCATCCGAGGCTATTCGCCTTTGGATACTAGCCGAAATCAACACTAGGAGGCCAACTGGCCTTTGGGATTCTGTGTAGATTGAACAAATGAATCAAATGAATCAAACCCACAGGCAAGCGCCGGGTGGGGAAATAAGGGCCACGGACATTAGGGACGTTGCGTTGTCGCTGTCCCTGATGGCATCAACGCTGCTGAAGCACCTGTCAGCGACACAGAGAGCGTTGCGCACCGGGTTCTGGATGTATTACGACATGTAGCGTATCAAGATGTAGCCATAAATCCAGCGCATACAATCTCATACATAGGTTTGCGTTTCAATTACCAATTTAATTATGAATATATGGCTGAAGCCCTCGAGTACCTAACACACTGCGCAAATATCTCCTCCCAGGTATCGTTGGGCGCGCATTGGCGAGTGGATCATGAATATTTGCTTGCATTGCAACTATGCCCGATTAGTTATTGAAAAATAGAGCAATTACCGCACCCTGAATTCTCCAATGGTGACAGTGCGCTTGATGCACATGGGTTGGCGCTGAATTAGATGAATCTGAGCCCATAGTAATGTTTATAATGTTTGATTACCTTTGCATACTGTGTAACCTGCTCACAGTTAGTGCGTCGAACTTAGGCTAGAGTGCCCACGCGCTGGACAGCAGAGTGGCAAGCACATTCGTAATTAATCTGGTACTTGATGTATATGTAACCTTTCAGTTTCTTGGAATACAAATATATGTGTGAGATTGTATGTGCACGATTTATAACTACATTTTGATATGCTGCATGCCGTGATACATCCAGAACCCGGCGTGCAACGCTTTCTGCACTGTGGGAGGAATCCATCCTAAAAACCAGGATGAAACAGACTTTTTGATTTATGGCTACAATTTGTGGAAGGTTGTGGAAGGTTAGGATAATTCATCATAGGATCTCATATGTTTCGTACTAATCTTAGATGTTGGGTGACATCGTACTGAAAACGGACCATCGGATTTTCAAGATTGGTGACATCATATGGACCGTTTTTGGTATGATCTGTCCCAGTTCCACCTGAATCTCTGTTTCATCTTGATTTCCCGGACATGTACTTTGCACCGAGCTGTATCACCAGCGGGTGCTTCCTTGCCTGATTTATTCCACATATTCTGTCCACACAGAATCTTGAAGGCCCTTAGGCCTCGGGGGCAGACCTGGAGTTTCTGCTAGTGTCTCGAGGCCGACGATAGGCTTGGGATTTCTTGAGGCACGGGTGGGTCGGATCTTCCCGTCTTTTAGTTCTTGGTCTATGAATTCCTTGAGGGTTTTCTGTTGGTCGGGCGACATTGGGTAGGCTTTGGCTGGTCTGGGCGGTTCTGCTCCTTCCTTAAAGACTATGGTGCAGTCGTGTTTTCGATGCGGGGGTAGCTCCTTGAATTTTTCCGCATCGAACACATCGGCGAAGTCCCTGAACTCGTTGGGTATTTCCTTGGTGGTAGCGGATTTTCCTTCCGTGCTTGGGGTAGGGATCGAGGGGTCAACCCTTTGCACTTCCGGTTTATCCCGATAACGTATATCCATGTTTCGCCAGTTGATATCTGGATTGTGTTCCGACAGCCATTCTTTTCCCAGTATGGCTGCTGTATCCCCTAGAGGCATTAGGTAGAACCGGCTTTTGAAAGTTCGTCCTTGTAACTCGAAGGTAATGTTTGCTCTAAAGCGTATTTTTTCGGCTGTTTCATTTCCGTCTATGGCAATGACGCTCCTGGGGTGTGTAAGTTCTATGAGGGGGATTTCCTTTCTCCTGGCGTACGTGATGTCCATGAAGTTTCGGGACGATCCTGAGTCGATTAGAGTCTTTGTTGGTTCCATGATTCCCTGTATCGAGATGTGTGTATGGGGTGTATTGTCAGAAGTCCTAATATAGTACACAGGGTCTCGATTTTTGGGTC
>WSTK01000606.1:0-20091 GCA_019616945.1 Ceratobasidium sp. 414
ATGTCCGTATCAACACCATACAAAGGAGACCAGACCGGAACAGGACAGATAGCATAGCTTACCCTTGTCACCGTCTCCACGGTGACGTGCACATCCCCATGGAACATCGGGCACCAATAGGAGGCGTTTAGCCCAAGCTCGTGCCACGTGCTGTTTACCTCGCTGTTGGTTGCTGCATTCCAACACTTCTACTGATTAGAATGTTTTTAAACTTTGCATACAGTATCTACACAATGTATATTAGTGGATATATAGTACAGGCCATTAAAAGCAGTCATTTTAACACTGTTTCAGGGGGTGCGCTTCCCCCTGAATATTTCTGGATAGTATATTCACATTCACTCTATCAGAATAATTTATTTTGACACGCGCGTTGACATATTTAGACTCTCCTGATTTATGTGCATTTAATGGTGTATCTTATGTACATTTGTGGTGGGTTTTGAGGGGGGCCATTTTTGACTGTGGCCCCCCCCCAGCTAGTTTTTGCCCGCGTAGCACCCTTCCTGCAGCTTCCAAGCTTGCGGGAAGCTGCAGGAAGTGCCCAGGATGCAGGAGCTCCTGCAGGGTGCCGAAAGGGGCAGGAATGCTGTGGGAATCCCGCATTCCCGCCTGCGGGAGCAGGAGCGGGAGCTAGACAGGCTGAAATATGCTGAATTCCGGCATGCGGGAGCCGGATTCTGGCATATTTTCCGCATCACATGCTTAGGCCACTGTGGTTCTTCACATTCCTGAATTTTAATGTCATCAGTTTTATTTTCTCTTATTCTTGTTGGTAGCACTGCTATGTTTACAGAGTTCAAAATATTGGTGGAGGCATGGCTGTGCTCTGCACAGCCGCCCCCTCATTGCATTGCACTGTCAAGGGTGCCACACAATCGATATCCTGGTCATAGCTAACCTGGACCACTTGTCAAACAAGGACAACACCCCCATGAACAAGCAACTTGCCCAGACCTGAGTCAACACCTCCACCACCTACGCCAAACCATGGGTTGCCCCCACTTGATCCTGGTTTCACAACAAATCAGAGCCACATTATGCCCACTCTGCCTGTTGGTGATGATGGTGCACATCTGTGTCAGTGTAAGACCTTGCTGGCAGAGAACTCAGGTATCAAATCTTGTGGATGATGGGGAAGCATTTAGATGCAAGATGGACCTGTGTGATGTTTAGGCCATATAGGGGTAGCCTGCCGTAGTAAGCACACACACACATAAAAAACCGAAACTTGGTAGCACCAATATAGAGTTGGGGAGTGATATACTAACACATTGATTCACGAATCTAAATAGTAGAATATAGATTCGGATTATTACATAGCAGTATATAGATTCAGATTACTATATAGTGCTGCACAGATCGGGCATGTCTGCCTTGGTATATGTATTTTCAGACATCTATATAGCAGTGTGGGTTTTGCTGATGTAGATGAGCAGGCGCTTATGCACTTATGTGACCCTCAACAATTGCAACTCAACATTGACATGTCTGGCCTCAGCTCTGCACACTCCTGAATCCCTGGCCCTTATTTCAACACTTTTATATCTCAGCCTGTCTGTGTCTTAGCCCTGCACTCGTTCTCGCTCTCTCCTGCGCTTGGCACCTGTACTGAGAGCTTACACATACAGGCATCAGCAAAAATGGTCTGGGCATTGAATAATCTGTATATATTCTGTGATACAGTATATGTACATATTTCGACTGAAGTACATATATGTATGTATATGCCCAAGTTATACATATTCACTCTGGTTTATACATACTGGTACATACTGGGTGGGGCTACAATATATTATTCACCATATACCAATTATACTACACGCCACACTATACCAATATACAGGCAGTACAAATACATATGTATGTGCTCGGTGTGGTACAATTTATTATACACTGTATACTAGTTATACTGTATGCTATGTTATACATATATACAGCCACTACAAATACATACTACTAATTGCACACTGTTATTTTAAAAACATAGGCTAAGAAATCATATATGGCTATACAATCCATTCACAAGTGCATGACACAACAAGCAAACTAGTCCAAGTATTATTTCACTATTTTCTCTATGACCCCATTGTAGATCATTAACCAAAATTACAGAAAGGGTTAACTACATGTGATTGGATTTTTTACACATTTTAGATTATTTATTTTGCTACTCCCCATGGAGCTACCCATTGGTGGGTGGGGACTTAGCAGCTCAGCCAAAGAACAAGCAGGACCATTCAGAATAACAAAGAAGATCTCATCCCACACTTACGAACTGGAACTCCCCAAGACCATGCAGATCCACAACATTTCCCATGTCAGACTTCTCTCCCCTGTTAGGAAGGACCAATTCAATTATACACACCCCTGACCGCCGCTGATTGTGACAGAAGGAGGGGAGGAAGAATACCATGTCGAAGAAATTGTAGGGTGGCAACAGACAAAGGATGGACTCAGGTACGAAATCAAGTGGGAAGGCTATGACTCAAGTGAAAACTCATGGGAATTGGCCGAAAGGTTTGCTGAGGTCAGACATGCCATAGATGCCCTATGACAAAAACACCCAAATGCACCCCTACCCCAGGGATATAAAAAGGCAAAGGGGAAGGCCAGTCCAGACATCTCACCCACTACCACTACCACCACACTACCATGCCTGCTGTCCGCTCAACTCGCTCCCCCTACACTGTCTACCCTGGAGTGGGCACCCTTGAGAACAATGCTGTCTGCTACACCAAGTGGCTCAACCCCAGCGCCAACCTCACCCAGCTGCCCAAGGACAAGGTTTGGGGGTGCGAGTGGAGGGGGAACCTGCTCAACATCCCTGCACAGGGAGCCTTCAAGTGGTGCAACACCTGAGAGCACCCCACCAGCAGTGCTGAGATGCACGCCAAACCCATCTACCTCCTATGGGGGTACTGCAGTTGGTCTGTCAAGAAGGTCATTGAGCACTTGAGGTGGGCCCCCAACAGTGCCATTGAATGGCGGGAGGATGGCTTTTGGGTCTGAGGGGATGCCATCAGGGAGTTCATCGATGCAGGGATCATCACCTGGAAGAGGCAGGTTGCCAGTGGATACTGGGGGGTCACCAAAACCCTCAACCAGCAAGAGGTGTACAACCTCATCCATGACAAAGTCCTCGCCAAGGACCAGTTCTTCAACTGGCTTGACCAGTGGGCCTGGGATGCCACCCAGGACCAACTTGACAAGGACATGGTGAAACTTGCCCTTGGGGATGAAGAGAAGGGATGGTGAGTTGTAGGAGACAGGTTGGGGCTACCCGAAGGGGTTAAACAGTAGTTAGCTAGATGGGCCCCTGAAAACTAGCTGGGCGGACAATGGGCCACCACCCAAGTGGCTTGGATAGATTTTTTACCTTCTTTTGTACACTTTTTTTTACTTCTTTTTTTGTGATCATCTTTCTTTGGATCTGTTTTTAAAGACAATCACTTTTGGGGGGGGGGGGGAATGTCAGGAGTTCACAGGCTAACCCCCAACTTTTCTTGTGGCTCAGCATACTCGCCACTGGCTTTAGGCTGCATGTGCCTTCTCGGTTCTCAGACTTTGACTTGGTGTATGTGTCAGCTTCAGCTGCGCAGTAGTGACTCAGTGTACATGTGTCTCGTGCTGATGTGCAGCCTCTGCCATTCACACTGTATGACTTGCACTCATCTACATAAATACAGTGGTGCGCAAGCCTGGGTTCCCCAGCTTGCTTCACCTTGTCGCCTCTACTAGACTAGAGTCCCTCTCAGGACTACACACTGGAAGCTTGCCAACTCACGCTTACACTCTCTCGAACACCCTTGAATTCATTAAGTCTCTTGGGAGTCTTAATCACCTGCACCTCTCAGTCCTCTACCATTCAACATACTCTTATGTTCACAGCAAGTTGCTGTATCTCATGGTTAACCACCATTTGTAGATAACACACACACACATGTCTATCTTCATTTTGACTCATGGCCCACTGGTTCACCACAAGTAAACAAGAACACGTGACCTGACCACCACATTTTAGATTCAGATATCCATCCATTTTCGCGTTACATCGACTCTTGAACTTATGTCCTGACAGGTCATGACATTGGAGAGCCAGATCGTTTTGAAATGAGCAAGGAAGCCTGTTGGCAGGGGAAATCCGTCAGGCAGGCATGGGCATAGCTTGCAAATCATATTATAGAAACCCTTGGGAGGCTACAATAACACACGAGTTAGCTATATATTCCGCATGGGAAAAACAACATGCCAAAATCGGTCCTGCTTCATTGTATGTCCACAGAGTGTCGATGAGCCTTGTCAGGGCAGGGTTGTGCACACATAACACTTGTAATTGGTGGTAATTGGCTTCCTGGAAAGGGTAGTATCATGTCACTGCAGTTGGGTAGGGGGGAAGCATATTAATAAGCTCGCAGTGTGCCTGCACATTGCCCTCCAGCCTGCAGATACACCACATGACATACATACAGCTCACAGGGCCGTATTGCAGTTTGTGAAATAGCATGGGCCACTGCCATTGTGCGATGTCCTGGTCCATGGAGCTTGAACTGAGGAGCTGAAACATAGTCAGTCTGTCCAGCCTGCCATGCTGTCCTTTGATGATATGAGTTACAAGCTCCCAGACATGCTTATTGGACATGTCATCTGGGTGAATTAAATGTGAGAGGCCCACCAGAAGTTGTGCCAGATTGATGAGCAAGCTGTTGTCATCTGCCAGCTCTGTCCCATCTTCCCAAGGCACAGGCGGGTCCAGTGACTGCTAAGCTGTAACAGGCCTTTTAAATACTGCCAGAATATAGGGTGCACGAAATACCTGCAAAATACCCCACGTACCCCACAAGGAGAGTGTTGTGACCCATTTAATAATGATGGGTCACAACTGGATTCGAACCGATGACCTTTACCTAATCAGTCACATGACAGTACTGTACAGACCTTTACACCTTACGTTCTGTACCGTACCGTACTGGCGCTTAATGATGCTTACTAAAGCACACATGACTAATGACCTCGTGCGTGGCACCTTATAACATTGGGTGCCGCGCATATACCTTATATAATAACCGGTACCGATGGACTATTGATAGAACTCCAGTGATTGGCACATACAACCAGATGACTAGGTGTATGCTTAGTATAGATGACTCACACTTGTAGATAGATGACTAGGCTGCTTTCCAGAGCAGTATATATAGAGTGACAGCAAGCCTGAGTAGTCCTCAGCTTGCTTGTCTTGACAACCCATCTTCCCTCATACTTAGAACTCTTAACTGAGCTTTCGCTTATGTCGTCCACCAAATAGGGAAATACCCATCACAACAGCTCCTCTGGGAAGTACCCAGCAGTATCGCATAAGCGTGCAAATAAGAAGTGACCAAACGAACAGAGGGTCGCGACAGAGAGTGTGCAAACAGTTGCAAGTCTTGCCAATCACTGGGAACCAGGGTTTAAATACCCCGTCAAATGTACTGTATATGCACAGGGGCACATTGCACACATAGGATGTCAATAGCTGGCCTGAGCTTTGTTTCAGTTCACAGGATGGTTTACCAATTGATCATGCACCATTTTGCTGCAGTTGATGGTCTGTGAAATTGTTCTGTAGCTCCTTGGTAACCCAGTGATCTGTGTGTAGGGTGGATGCGCTGTCCCCAAATGAATATTGGGTCCCTCACACCACTACATGTGGGCAACATACCTATGCACTGTGAGCTGGTTCCCTTCATTTCACCAAGCTGCCATGATAGAGATCTCAGCCCAGTGTGCCCACCTATGACCTTTGCGAACTCGTTTAAGTCACCAGGTAAATCCTTCAACACTCTACCAGTTGAGCTGTCAGCCTTGCTTGTCCAATCTAACATTATGCGTACACCATACCTCTTTCAATCTTCATCAGTATAAGCCCCATAGTCGACATCGGGGTAGAGGTGTAATCAGCTTGCCAGCTTATCAGTCATATCCTTGAAAGCCAAGTCTCGAGAGTACATGGACAACTCATTGACTTCAAGATACCCTTGCCATGCCAGCCGTTTCCACCAGTATCCAGTAGTTTCATGCACCGTCATTTCCCCGCTTGCCTTAGGAATGCTGCACTTCACCTAAAGATTTGTCAGACTGAGCCACAGGGAGATCATATCGTTCCACACCTGTCCAGGTTTGGCTGTGTGGTGCTTCAAATCATTCATCTTGTGCCACAGTTTCTGCATTGTGATATTACACACAGTGCAGTAAATCATGTGGGCCAATGGCATACCTCTGGAAATCCCCAGAAAAGCTTCCCGTACAAGCAGAGCTTGTGCTCCTCTTGCGTGTGCTTGAAATGTTCGATTAGGTGAGGATGATGGTAAGGGAATTTGTTATTTGTTAAACAACTCCTCTAACAACCTCTCAATGAATTCCAGTGTAGTTGCATCACCTTCCCTGAGAAATCGCACATGGTCTGCACTGACCTGTTGAAGAAATGCATTTTTGCTTGCTAGAAAATGATGCACAGTTTTATCGGTCAGCAGGGGCATATTTCAGCAGTGGTTGAGGTTGATCTGATAGAGTGTGCCCATGGCGGCCACATTCTGCCAGGCTGTGTGATCACTATGAGACCACACGCAATAGGTTGGCACTCTGCAGACTGTCATTTTGGTTTTCTGTGTGCACATTTCATACCACCTGCGCAGATACCTACAACTGCCAAGCCGCCTGTGAATGCTTGTATTTACAACTTCACCTATTGTACAGTACTCCTTCATTCACCTGCCCTTCATTTCCTCCAGTATGTCCCTTTCCTCATTTCAGCAATCACCTCATTATACTCCGGCCTGATTGTAGTGCACCACATGCTTTTACACCTTGTATTTCCTCCTTGTATGCCCTGTGAAAATAATATCGGGACTGCACAACGTTCAGCCGGTATAGAAAATGCACAGTCTGGCCATCTGTGGGTAACTCAGGCCCTGTTCCATCTCATCCCTTGTTCATCTCCACCCTCTCTGAATGAGCAGATTCTGCCACATGCCGGAGCTCTGCTGGTAAGACTTGGTTACCTTCCATCCCTGATGTCATTAATGATATATTGTCTTGCTATTCTGACCTACCAGCAGCTTGAACCTCCTCATTATTGTCGCTGTCTGTCAGATTTCTGAGCAGATACGTGATTTCAATTCTTTCCAACGATTCTTCTGCCTCCTCACGTTGCACTTCCCTCCAATTGGCAACCAGGTAGTTGATATCCTCATCTTCTTCATCACCCCAGTTTCCATCATCTGCATGTGGTTCATCTGCCTCTCCAAGCCCTTCAGCCATTTCTTGCCACAGGTCGCCACTCACTGGTACTCCTGAAGTGGCTCAAATGCCAAAGTCCTGGTCTTGAACCACTTGTCCTGTGGGGAGCTGCGCTGCCTGAATGAGTACCTCCCGCACCCAAAGACGTGTGTGCTGCTCTTGGGAGGCCTGCAATGTCATCCATGACTGCACAATGTCCGTGCAGAGCAATATGACAAGCTCCAGAGCTGATTTGTGCATCGTAGACATTCCCGGCGCACTGAAATGACGACTCAGCTCATTGGGTGCCTTCTGCCGCACAAAGGCTCGACCCAGGTTCTGAAGGATCCTAGAACAGGCAAACAACAGAACCTGCACTCCCAAGGTCCCATGTACACGGTATTGGACAGACCATGTATGTGCGGTGCTTGGCTATGAATCCAGCTCTTGAGGCTTGCCACTGCCCAGAAGTCATGGGTTGGTGAACATTCATTGAAAAATGCTGATGTGAGCCACTTTGCCAGCTCAAGTTCATGTGCCAATGACTTCTCCATGGAGTGGGGAATGTGTGGATTCTTTGTGTCACCCTGGTCCAACATGCCATCCGTTTGCTGTCACCCCTCTGTCAGTGCTGCGCATAACATATGAGCTTGTTCCATACATGCACTGGGACTTCTGCTTCCATGCAGGCAATTTCCCAAATCAATCCCTTTATGTCCTCCTGTGCCTGATGCATTGTCACCAAACTGCGGAACAGACCTAATGTGAACAGCGCATATATGTGGCTTTTCCACACTGGAGGTAGCCCTTGGTGATTGAGCTCTCCCTGACCTGGTCCTTGTCCTGATGACATGTGTTGCACATAGAGCAATTCTTCGCCAGTCAATCTGTATTCGCTCAGATCAATGTCCAGGAGGGGTTCCCCCTTAATCTGCAAAGGTGGTCAAGACCCAGGCCTGGGCACCTGGGACAGCTGAAATATCTCATCCTCTGCTAATTCTCCATTCTACCCCTTCAGAATCCATGAAATCCACTGATTAAGTTCCATGCGTGGCCAGTGACACATGTCGTGGAGAATTGTAACGCCGGGTGGCATGCACTGTGCCTGGACCCATTCGTTTGGTGACCCCTTCATTTCCCCTTTGATCCGCCCATATGGTAGCTGCACTCTGCCGCAGGAAACTACAACCTGGTTACTTCAAGTTCCTGTGTACCCAGGTCACTTACCACTCCAGCACATAAAGTACTGCCGTATGATCTTCTTTTGGCGTACCATGCTGACACTCCTTTTTGCAAGGTCTGGCAGCATCGGTAATCCCTGCGCATCAGGATAGACAGCCTCTGGTACCTTGCTTGGGATCTTCCACAGTATGCCACCTAGTCCTGGTGTCATTAGAGCCCCACATGGGCTGTTTAGGCTGATTGCTCACCACAGTGTGTCGCCACCCACATTTGCCATCCATGCTGCACATCATGGCATTCCAGTGCCTTCAGAAATCCTTTGCAATTGTTTGTTACATAGCTCATGTATATTAGCTACTTTTCAATCAAACTAGATATCTTCACACTCACTCGAATGCACATGGTGAGCCTGAGGCATCAGACCAACACCCCATCACATACAGGGAAGCTCCAGTGTGATGCTGCCAGTCCTTCGGTGCAGATGCAATCTTGCCAGGCAGTCCGTCCAGGATGCTATATTGTGCATAAGATACTGATCATACAAGAGGTGATCTCACACTCACATCGTTTGTATCTCAGGTGTCTGCTTGTGAAAGGGGCGTGCAGCATTCACTCTCAACTCAACTGCTAGCCCTTGAAGCTCATTCAAATCTTCCGGTGCTGCCTGCTCCTGAAACTTCAGCTCCTCCTCGACCGCTGTATTGTATGTGTGCAGTAGTTCGATTGGGTCCCGGCTTGTTGTAATTTGATTCCGCCTCTGCATTATATTTTCTCCATACCACTGTTTGAATAGTGTCCAAAAGTCCAAGTACTTGCTGTCAGGCACCCTTCCTCATCTTCCACATGGCCCTCCACTCTCCACTGCTGCTGCATTATATAGAATATGTCTTATTTTCTACACATCAACCTCATTATTAGCCAGCTACCTGTTGGGAAGAGAATCCCTCAGCGGCGTTGTACCAGCTGAGTCAGCTGGGCTTTCCCACAGGTGCCATGCGGCAGAACCTCCAGGTCCCTTCCTATACAGTCACATGTCCTGTTGTTGTCACAGACTATTCTTTGCCTGGCAATGAGTTTGATGCTTCTATGATGGACTCTGACATGGAATGGTACGGTAATGTTTTTCTGTAGAAATGTGTAGATCCGGTTGTTACAAGCCTTCGCCGTAGGGTCACTAGCGTGACGCAGAGGTTCCTTTAAACGTGGTAAGGTAGGACTGAGGTCCTTGTAGACTTGGGACGATAGACGGACATAACGTATAAGGCTTATAGTTAAGCCACAAAAGGTTACTTGACTTGGTGACGGTGTGCCACGAGGCCCTTGGAGAGAAAGACTTAAGTAAGAGGGTAGCTAACCCCTTAGTGCGAAGGTAAAGTGGGACAAGGCAAGAACAAGCTGGGGTTACCAGGCTTGTTCTCTGCTCTATATATACTACACAAGTACAGGCGAGTCATCTATTTAAGTCAGTCAACCGCCATTCCAAGGCGAGTCAACAGGACGAGTCGTGCGTACAGGTGTGAGTCAACTGCCATTCCGGGCGAGTCAATCACGGAGCAGCGCCAAGCCACCAGACGAAAGGGGGCCAGAGGTGCCTGAAAGAAAGAAACAAAGAGGAAAAGTTGGGGGCTGTGCGACAGCTCACAACATTCTTCCCCCCTTTTGCGCGAGTCCATGCGCAGCAGGCGAGCAAGAAAAGAAGAAGAAGAAGAAAAAAGAAAGGAAAAAGAGAAAAGAAAAAGGAAGGAAACAGAACACTAGCTACTATCCGGCTATCCACATTCTTGGGGCTACATTATCCGGGGCGCATTGTAGCAACGACTGGTTACCCATTTCTACCTTAGGGGGCCCAAACCTGGTCCAGACTAATCCGACCGTTCCTCGGGGGTCTTGTCAAGGCGCTCCAAGGCCTCGTATCGCTCCTCCCATCCCATGTGTCGGCTCCAGGAGTACTGGTCGAGCCACTCGAAAAACTGGCCCTTCGACATCCCCTTCCGGAAGAGGAGGTTGGCGACCTGGTCCCGGCTGAGCTCCTCGATTGGCTCGTGGTATGTCTCAGGCGTCTTGGAGCGCCACTCCCGGATGGCATCGGCGATCCACTCCTGCATTCGGTCGGTTCACACCCACCAGGTTCCATCAGCCTTCCATTCAAGGTCGGGGAACTGGCCCTTCGACTTGGTGATGACCCCATAGACCGAGTCGCCAATGCACTTATTCGCGACGTAGAGCTTGGTTCGTGACATTTGCCAGACGTCGTCCGGCCGCGGCCCGTCCCTGACCCACATGAGGGGTCCATGCTTCGGGTGGTGGAGGGTGTTGCCGCTGAGGGCACACCCGGCTCGTTCGTGGATCGGGATGTACCGGAGGTCGCATCCGGCGTCAAGCTCCGCTGCGTAGTCAAGGGCGTCCGAGAAGTTGTTGATTTTCTGGCTATCTCGGACGTACTCGCCCACCCCGTCCTTGTGGAGACGTCCGCACTCCTCCTGGATGATGATGTAGTTCCCCATGGGGACGATGGTGACCTTGGGCTTGGGGGCCCATCGCGCTCGCTCCCAGGCGTTCTCGTTCGCCTTCGCATGCCGCACCTCGGGGTTGCGCCCCTTTCATTTGTTTCCGGCAACCTTGCTGGCGACGGCGGCGTACGACTTGCTGACGACCATATTGGGAGGGTAGGGTGGTAGGCTAGGTCGAGAGTGGCGAGGAGTTGGGAGGCGGTGATGTCTAGTGAGGCCTTCCCGAGCTCCCTTATATACCCCTTGGGTAGCGGTGCCCCTGGGAATCTTCGGTGGAAGTCCCTCATGACTTGATTTAACGGAACCATCTTTTCCGCACGTTCCAGGGTGTTTTCTAGCGAGTCATACCCTTTCCATTTGATTTCGTAGTATAGCTGCCTTCCCCTTTGTTCCCATCCGACAATCTTCTCGACCTCGAACTGTTCCTCCCCTTCCTCCATTACTATCGGGGGTGGTTTCGGGGAGAATCTTCCGAAGGAGTCTTCTTTGAATGGCGTAAGTAAGTCCACATGGAATACATTGTGTATCCTCATGGTCTTGGGTAAGTCAAGCTGGTAGGCATGTGTTGAGATCTTCCGTATGATTTTGAAAGGGCCTGCTTTCTTGTCGTCAAGTTTCTTCGAGGGTCGCCTTGTATGAATGTTTCGGGTGTTCAGCCATACGCTATCTCCCTTCACATATTCGGTAGTGGGTACTGCCTCCTTCTTCTGATGGTATTCCATGGAGGCCCGGGCTTCGTCCCAAATCCGCTTCATGTGGGTTGCCATGTGATTCGCACTTACACTTCCTTCTCCCCCGTTGTCCGAGATCCGCCATCTGGGGTGCCTTCCATAGATAGTTTCGAAGGCCGTTTGTCCGGTCGCCGTGTTCTTCTGGTTGTTATGGCAGAATTCCACAATAGGCAACCATCTGGCCCAGTCATCCTGCTCGTAGTTGCAGAAGCTTTGCAGATATCCCTCTAGCCACTGATTGGTTCGTTCTGCTAACCCGTCTGTTTGGGGGTGATAGGCAGTGGAGAAGTGAGGGTCCTGCCCCAATCGCTCGTATAGGGTCTTTAGGAAATTGCTGTTGAAAGTCATGCCCCTATCCGAGATCGTCGTTTTTGGGGTGCCATGATGCTTCCATACTTCTCTGAGGAACAGCTCTGCTAGCTCCTCTGCATCCATCACCTCCCTGCACGGTAGGAAATGTGCTTGTCTGGAAAAGCGGTCTACCACCACCAGGATACTGTCGAAGCCTTCCGAGAGGGGCAGCTTCACGATAAAGTCGTAGTTGATGGCTTCCCACGGCTCACTTGGTAGTTCCATATTTTGGGGGGTGACGTTTTGACCCGTGGTTTTGGCTCGGGTACAGACTTCGCACTGGTCGACATAGGCGTTGACTTGGGCCTTCATGTTTGCCCATGTATATCTCCTACTGATAAGTTCGAGAGTTCGTGCCCTTCCCTGGTGTCCTGCAATGGGCGAGTCGTGGTGCATATGGAGGATCTTCTTTCGGAGCTCCGGCTCGTCCGGAACTAGCATAGCGTCGTTGTACCATAATAGCCCCTCCTCCCATTTGTATCTCCGATATTGCTTCTGAATGGAAGCAGATAGGCTCTTTATTTTCTGGACGTTGTTGATTAGGGTCTCTAGGGACTCGTCCTCCTTTTGTGCTTCCCTGAGTTCCTCGACAAGGTCCGAACTGATTTCTGCCTTGAACCCTTGAAACCTTTCTGCTGCAATCATGGTTTGTTTTACGCTCGGAATATCCTTGTGGTTGTGCCTTCTTGACAGCAGGTCCGGCTTCTCGGACTGCTTTCCTGGCCGATATACGATGTTGAAGTTATATGACGCTAATAGGCCATACCATCTTGTGTGTTTTTGGTCCATGATCCTTGCTTTACTCCAGAATTGGAGGTTCCGGTGGTCCGTGTAGATTGTTATGGTCTCCTTCGTTCCCTCTAGTAAATACCTCCATTGTTGCAGGGCTTCGATGATGGCTAGCAGTTCTTTGTTGTAGGTGTCGTACCGTTGCTGGGCCTTGTTGAAGCTTTTTGACATGAAGGCTACTGGGTGCAATTTTCCGTTGGTATGTCGTTGGTTGAGTATGGCTCCCATCGCCACTCCTGATGCATCCGTCTCTAGGAAGTAGGGTTTCTCTGGGTCGGGGTGGACCAGGACCGGTTTCTTGGCTATAGTATCCTTGACCGCCTGGAAGGCCCGCCTCTGTTCTTCCCCCCAGACCCACTTTGTGTTCTTTTGAGTTAGGTCGGTCAGAGGTTTCGCGAGGGCGCTAAAATCGTGTGCAAACTTTCGGTAAAAGTTGACAAACCCTAGGAATGCTTGGACCTGTTTGACCGTATGTAGTTCGGGCCAGTCGTGTATGACCGCGATCTTGTCTTCCTCCATGGAAATTCCTTCGGGAGTAACAACAATACCGATGTAGGTCACCGAGGTGACGAAGAAGGAACATTTCTCGGGTTGTGCGAAGAGGTGATTTTCCCTAAGTCGTCTAAGTACTTCCCTCACGTGGTTCGTGTGTTCTTCCCGATTTTTGGAATATATGAGGATGTCGTCCAGGTATATGATTACGTACACGTCCTTCAGGTCCCAGAAAAGTTCATTCATGAAGCGTTGGAAGATGGCCGGTGCGTTCTTCAGGCCAAAGGGCATTACCACATATTCGTATAACCCGTCCTTTGTTTTGAATGCCGTTTTCCATTCGTCCCCTTCTTTTACCCGTACGTTGTTGTATCCCCACCTTAGGTCTATCTTTGAGAATATCTTTGCTTCCCGTAGTTTCTCCAGCAGGTCTTCCTGTAAGGGGATGGGAAATTGGTCACTAATGGTTATTTCATTTATCTTTCGGTAATCAGTGACCAGGTGCAGGGATCCGTCTGCTTTTTTGACGTAGAAGCAAGGTGCTGCGGTTGGGGAGTTGCTAGGTCGGATCTTCCCATCCCTTAGTTCTTGGTCTATGAACTCTTTTAGGGTTTTCTGTTGGTCAGGTGACATTGGATAGGATTTGGCCGGTCTTGGTGGTTCCATTCCCTCTTTGAAGACTATGGCACAGTCGTGTTTTCGGTGCGGAGGTAGTTCCTTGAATTTTTCCGCATCGAACACATCGGCGAAGTCCTCGAATTCTTTTGGTATTCTCTCCATGGTTGCTGACTTTCCTTCTGTGCTCAGGGTAGGGATCGAGGGGTCAACCTTTTGCACTTCTGGATTGTCTCGATAACGGATATCCATGTTTCGCCAGTTGATATCCAGGTTATGTTCAGCCAGCCATTCCTTTCCTAGTATAGCAGGGGTGTCTCCTAAGGGCATCGCGTAGAATCGAGCCCTGAAGCTTCTTCCTTGTAGTTCAAAGGTAATGTTTGTTCTGAAGCGTATTTTCTCAGCTGTTTCGTTTCCGTCTATAGCGATGACGCTTCTAGGGTGTGTAAGCTCTATGAGGGGAATTCCTTTTTTCCTGGCGTAGGTAATGTCCATGAAGTTTCGGGATGACCCTGAATCGATAAGTGTCTTCATCGGTTCCATGATTCCCGGTATCGAGATGTGCGTATGAGGTGTATTGCCAGAAGTTCTAATATAGTACACAGGATCTCGACCTTTGGGTTCTTCCTTGCCGCCTGACATGGGTACAGGGGGCTGTTCTAGTTTTCCGATTCCGAGGCAGTGGACTCCTTGTCTTCTTCCTCTGTTATGGTTGCCTCTTTCCCTTTCTCCTGCCTTTCTTTCCGGTGTAGGACATACTGTTTTGACCAGAAATCCTTGACCCGGTGTCCACTTTGTGCACACTTGAGGCATAATCCTTCCTTCTTCCTCCGGTCCATTTCCTTTTGGGGAACCCTAGGTCCTTGATTCGTGGGTGTTTTGGGGGTGTCTTGTGCAGCCTTCCCATAGGTTCGCTTTTCGGGGACATTATTGTCCTTCTGTCGCCCCGTGAATAGTACGTTATCCGTTCGTATGGCCAGCTCCATCCATCGTTCTAGCGTAAGCTGATCAGTGTCTTGCAGGAAGGTGGCTTCGAGTATCTTTTGCTGGACGTTCTCTTTTAGCCCGTTCCTGAAGCAGTCGATTAGGGCTTGTTCGTCCCAGTTAAGTTCTTCCATGAGGAGACGGAATTGTGATGCGTAGTGCTGTGTGGAACCTGTCTGGGTGAGCTTGCCCATTTCTCGGATGGCACGATCCTTCTTAATGGGGTCGCCGAAGGCCACTAGGAAGTATTTTTTGAACTCTACCCAGGACCATAACGCGGGATGGTCGTCTTGGTCTAATGCTTTTCGGAGTAACGGCTTCGCCCATTTAGCTGCCTCCCCTTCCGCCATGTTTGTCAGGGTGGTCCTGATCTTTCGTGTATGATTGAAGGCTTGTGGGTAGTTGCCAAAGTAGATTTCCATCTTCATGAGGAAGTTTTCAGCCTCCTGTCCCCGTTTTCCCTTAAAAGGCTCCGGTCTCTTGGCTCTCGCGCCCTTTGGTACTTCCCATTCTGACTCCAGTTGGCGCATTGATGATCGCAGGGGTGCGAATGGGGATAGTTCCGTTCTTCGGCTGTGCATAGAGGAGGCTCTGGAACGACTTCTTCCCCTTAGAGGACCTTGTTCTATTTGGTTTATACATTCGTCCAGCCCCTGCACCATTTCGTTCAGGCCTTCCGTTTGTTCGCGTATTTGGTGGATTTCCTGCCTGGTCTCGTTGATTAGCCTCGGAAGATCGTGTACTAATAACTCGATCTGTTCGATTTGGGGACGTAGGTCCTGTATGATCCCGTGCACATGGTAGGAGTTAGTGGCAGCCGCATTTGTGTCCTGTACCGCTCCCCCTAGTATTCCGTTGAGGGCCTGTATTTGGTTATTCTGTTGTTGGACTAGCTGGGCCATTCGGTCACTGAGTTCCTCTATCCCTATAGCCCTAGGCGTGATAAGGGCCCTAACTTGAGGAAGGATGTTTTCATTGATTTGTCGCTCCATTAGGGCGTTGAAAATGGCTATCTCCGCCGGGTTTATTCCTGTGGGAGTGGGTGCAGGTGGCACGTATGGGGGGGCTGCTGGCTCTTCGGCTCTGTCTTCTGCCGCTGGTAGGGGAGCACGAGGTCTTCGTGGTGCTCCTCCTTCTCGTAGCTGCCTGTTTCATACCCATGTACGCGAGAGTGGGTGTAGGACTTCTGGTTTGCTTTCCTCTTCTATTTCCGATGCACTGCTGGCTGTGGGTGTGTGTGATACTGGTACTGGTCCCGGCATTCTCCCTTCTCCGGAGGGTCCCGGAGTTGCGTTCCTGGGTGCCCTGTCATTCTTGAGGTCGATGGTGATGGTATCATCTTCTGGTTCGGATTCAGGGATGGGACCTGGATTCTCGTTCTTTGGGTTTACTTCAGTTCGGCTCGGTAGTTCGCTGATGTGTGCTTCCGAGATGTCTTGTTCTGGTAGTCCCCCCAGTACGGATCGTCTGGAGGTGCTGGAGGCTGCTCTTGATAGTATTACCAGTTCCCTAGTTACTTGCCTGGATGTTGCCACCCTCGGCGGGTTCCTTCTGGGTTCCTCTTGGTTTTCGGACATTCTTGTGTAAAGTCCGGGGGGGTAAGGTGATAGTCCTTCTTCAGGATCGTGGATCCTTCTGGGTTCCAGAAGACGTGTTCAGTCTTGTCTGTTGCTGGCGTAGGCTTTGTGTCCATCGTGATGTAAGCTTGTTCTCGCAATGTTACGAGCCTTCGCCGTAGGGTCACTAGCGTGACGCAGAGGTTCCTTTAAACGTGGTAAGGTAGGACTGAGGTCCTCGTAGACTTGGGACGATAGATGGACATGATGTATAAGGCTTATAGTTAAGCCACAAAAGGTTACTTGACTTGGTGACGGTGTGCCACGAGATACGAAGGGTGGTCAAGTGGCTAAGTACCTTTAAGCCACGAGGCCCTTGGAGAGAAAGACTTAAGTAAGAGGGTGGCTAACCCCTTAGTGCGAAGGTAAAGTGGGACAAGGCAAGAACAAGCTGGGGTTACCAGGCTTGTTCTCTGCTCTATATATACTACACAAGTACAGGCGAGTCATCTATCTAAGTCAGTCAACCGCCATTCCAAGGCGAGTCAACAGGACGAGTCGCGCGTACAGGTGTGAGTCAACTGCCATTCCGGGCGAGTCAATCACGGAGCAGCGCCAAGCCACCAGACGAAAGGGGGCCAGAGGCGCCCGAAAGAAAGAAACAAAGAGGAAAAGTTGGGGGCTGTGCGACAGCTCACAACACCGGTTGCCTTCTGTACATTCCTTTTATATGTTGCTTATGTTGCTTCTGTTCTTCTTTGCTTCTTGAAGCTGTGTCGCTCATGTATATAAACCCAGCCTCCCTTGTTTGTTTAATCGTCTTCATCCTCCTTTGCCTAAGGCAGCTCTCCACTGTGTGATCTCAACACTACCTGGGTCCTGTCCCGCCCCACTTATGGAATGAAGCTTGTCGTGGGCCAGTTGGCTGAATGCGCAGATGGATGGGGGGTCCTTGTGACTCACCTGGGGTATTTGCTGAAGAAGCTCTCAATCACCTTGTCGATGAACTGGTCCTTAGGACTAAACAGATTGCCATCAGGGTCACATTCCTTTGCAGCGCCACTGAGACTATTCCATTCTGACAGGTAGGAGACAATGTATTTCCGCTTGTTCAGTGTGAAGATGGAAGGTGGCATGTCATAGTAGTGAACCACAATACCAGCCCTGCTGGCTACATGTTCCTGCAGTCATCCCATCACCTCGTTTTCCTTGGATCTCCACGGCCAATTGCATGCAGATATCTCCTGCAGGATTCTCCTCCATTGTGCTGGACCCCAAACCCTCACACCGACCTTCCAGCTCAACACAATCTAATCCCACATGACCGATCCTCTTCCGTCCTGCGCACAATGGCTCAATCATGTGGGCTGGCTTCTCATCCCTAATGTCCCACCTGTGTTCCATGTAACTGCATCCCCTGCACAGGTTCAATTTCACTCCAAACTGTATCCTGCGCACGTGCATTCCATCCTGTGGATACATAACTCATTACATATTGCTAAAATCCCCTCCCTTCACTGAAACATATTACCACATGAACCCTCAATTATACACAGGTTTCACTGGCGCAACCATCCCTGCAGGATTCTTAGAATCCATGCTGAAGTGGGTGGACCACTGTGCATATATGCAGATAACCAGAGCAGTATGTTGCTGGCAGACTCAGACAAGCTCTCTAGCCACGTGAAACACCTCAACATTCAGTACCACTTTGTCTGTGAGCATATTCAGGCTGGTATCTGTCAATTTGTTTGGGTGCCTACACAGTTGAATGCAGCTGACATTCTTACAAAGCTGCTTGGTCCAACACTGTTTGAGAGTATGCCTCCAATGCTCGGTATCCCATGGGTTCGTTGTGACTATACTCCATGCATGGATGAGTGACAGTACACATAGCAATTTGCTTCACACACTGAGTGGGAGTGTTGTGTGGGGTAGCATGTGACCACATCTCACAGCCTGCTGGTTCCAATTTCCTACTCCATTCGCCTCCTGTCCCCTATTTCCTCTGTATATGTAGATTGGCATCTCTCGTTGTAGTCCTCAGCTTGCCGTCTACTGCTCACTGAGGCATGTTGTTCTGTCTTTCTTCCCATCGTTCTGTCATTCTGATTGTGGTATACATCGGCAAAACAGGGTGGTGCTCATTAGCGCCATGTTTGCTCATGAATGCAAGCTATCACGGATTAACCCTCACAAGTGCATGTTAGTGCCCCCATGAGCACTCACAAGCACCCACAAGCACCAGTCAGGTTCTCATGAGCCCTCAAGAGCATTGGTCAAGCACTCACGAGCATCCAGGGGCACCGGTCAATAGATCATGAGTACTCACAGGCGTGATGAGATAGATTGAATTAAGAAACATTGATAGTATTAAAACGGTATGCACAACGGGTAGGGCACCCAACAATCAAGAGCCAAAAGAAACAAACTAGCACAACATAACTGGACACACAGCACAAAACTAGACCAACAAGGGCCAACAGAGCTACATGCTCAAGCTGCTCACAGATGACAAGACACTACCTTGAAGCAAATCAACAAATGGCAACAAAAATCAAGCTAATTTTGCGCACCTGTACTACCAATCCCACCACCACCAAAACAACAAACAAAGGGACATGATGCCACCTGCCAAGTCATATCTGTACGGCTCAATCATGAGTGAGTGTCAAGTCTCTCAAGTTAAGAACAAGGTGAATGTACTGACCGACCCGTTTACACTCGCATTCGACGTGCAAGCCTCGACTTAGAGTTCTGCAGGTGGTGGTCAACTGGAAGCTCAGTGAACTGGTTGTTCCCCTGACGACAGCCAGCCCGGGCGTGATCCAATGGTCCCATGACCAGGGCACAGGCCCCCAATTGGCTGGACATGAGTCACACAGATGAACAGGCAACACCTCACCAAGAAATCCTGACTGAAGCAGTTGAGCCCGTTTGCTCACTGCCACCATGAGGTACCCCTCCTTACTCTCCCTCCATTAACACTCCTGCCATGTATAGATACCCCTTTCAAACGGTGGACCAGGCTTACCATCTCAATCACTGGCGCCTGCTTTGGCCCAGCCATGTAAGTGTGGGTTAGTTAGACTACCATAGCTCTTACTCAACAATGATAGGTCCTTAGCCACGATGAGGGTACCACCACGCCCCCTCAACCGATGTCCCTAGCTGTTCAACAACGTGAGTCCCGACCTCTCACCCAGTGGCCCAGCTGATCACGCTATAGTTGCTGAACCACATACATCCATGGAGCGCAAACGGATGGGTATAACGTGAGTAACCAAAACAAGTTTGGAGTTCACCCGACTTACTAATGGTTTACGAGTGGGCTGTTATCCCAGTGGAGCTCCATCCTCCCATATCAACAGGTGAGACAAGTTGCTCAGTGGGTGCACAAATGGGCAGGTTGTTGTGAGCTGTCACTAGTGTAACAAGCCCCCAACTTTTTTGCTTCGTTTGGGTGCCTCTGGCCCCTTTTCCTCGCTTCTTTCCTTCTTCTTGTGGCTTGGCGGCTTGGACTTAGTGCTAGGATCGTCGCCAATCTGTCTATGATTGGCACCACTCTGTATGACTCTGGAGGATCGGCACATGTATGCAGCTCTGCATGTCGAATGACTAGCA